>JADRCD010234566.1:0-17198 GCA_019843815.1 Montemys delectorum
ATCTTCACTCTCTTCTATACCTATTATCCTTAGGTTTGGTCTTCTCACTGCATTCTGGATTTCCTGGATGTTTTGGGTTAGGAGCTTTTTGCTTTTTGCATTTTCTTTGATTGTTGTGTCAATGTTTTCTATGGTGTCTTCTGCCCCTGAGATTCTCTCTTGTATCTCTTGTATTCTGTTGGTGATGCTTGCATCTATGACTCCTGATTTCTTTCCTAGGTTTTGTAACTCTAGGGTTGTCTCTCTTTCTGATTTCTTTATTGTTTCTATTTCCATTTTTAGATTCTGGATGGTTTTGCTCATTTCCTTCACCTGTTTGATTGTGTTTTCCTGTAGTTCTTTAAGGGATTTTTGTGTTTCCTCTTTAAGAGCTTCTGGCTGTTTACCTGTGTTCTCCTGTATTTCTTTGAGGGTGCTATTTATGTCTTTCTTAAAGTCCTGTATCATCATCATGAGAAGTGATTTTAGATCTGAATTTTGTGTTTCCGGTGTGATGGTGTGTCTAAGACTTGCTATGGTGGAAGAATTGGGTTTTGATGATGCCAAGTAACCTTGGTTTGTATTGTTTATTTTCTTATGCTTGCCCTTCCCCCCCCCAACATATGGTTATCTCTAGTGCTACCTGCCCTTGCTAAATCTGACTGGAGCCTGTCCTTCCTGTGATCGTGGTTATGTCAGAACTCCTCAGAGTCAAACTGTCTCTGTGATCCTGTGATTCTGTGGTTCTGTGATCCTGGGCTTGTTAGAGCACCTGGGAGTACAGCATCTTCCTCTGGGTGTTGTGGGACTGGCTCCAGAGCTTGCACCTAAGGTCTGCACAAGACACCAGCCTAGAGCATAAATATATCTTAAATATATCTCTATGGCTTCATATTTCCTTATAATAAAGCAGATGCAAAGTGAAAGTACATCATTGAAGCGATAATTAGAGTGCCAGGATTTAAAAGCTGAAATGTGTCTGTGAAATCCATAGTCAATGATTAGGGGAGCATGTATCTCTGTGGTTTACTATCTAGAGGCTGTTGTCACAATTACCCCACTCTGCATTACTTTAAAGGAAATACAGGTAGTAAACATGGCCCATGCATATAACTATGACCTCATACTCCTAGACAACTATATTTTAATTAATTCAAAATTCAATATTGACACATAGATAGATATAAATGGTTATATCAATTAATTGACTATCAATATCAAATACTGAATACTTGTACCAATTTACAGTCAATATTTCAATTATTTCATAACTTCAGGTTGATACTTATATTTACATATATTGATGTTAATATCAATTATAGTACTTAATTGAAGTAGTTTATTGCCATGTCTTCTGTCTTCTTTCTATCCTGTATTCATCACTTCTGCTGCTTTACTCACTCTGTCTAAAATTTTTCCTTGTGAATGTGCACAGAATGTAAAGATTTTAGTAAATTTACAAAGTTGTGTAACAATCCGAACAACCATTTTACAATATTGTCTTAGTATTTCCTTTGCTTCTGGAAGTTAGCTCAAACTTATTTAGAATCATTCTTCATTATTTGCCCATCCTTCCTGGAAATGATGGTCTATTTGCTGTCTTTATCCCTGAACCTTCTTTAAATTATGTAGAAATGGAATCATGTGTAGTGTTTTACATAGGATTACTTTCATGTGCATGACACCTTTGGCATTCCTCCAGGTCACAATGGAAATGTTTTTGTCCCTTTATTATGTAATAATTTGCCACTGTACAGCTATATGCTGTTTGCTGCCCATTCTCCCATTGACGCACACTAGCTCATTTATAAATTCTATGACCATAGAAAATTATTTCTTTGAATATTTACTCCACTTTATGCCTGCTTGGAATAAAGTCCTAGGTATAGACTGAATGAATAGCTTGAGAAACTTATTTCAAGTATTTAAAATCAAAACACATAACTTGTTTGTTTGCTTGTTTGTTTGGATTGCAACCTAATCGGGCTTTAGACTCTGATACATAACTGAAGATAAGCTTCCTGATCTTCCTGCCTCTATGACCCCAGTGTTGGGATTCCATGCGTATGACACCATGCCTGGCTGACAAAGTACTTTATACATTATATCTAATATTAGACATAATACCAACATTGTATGAGTATTCTCACTTCTTTTGTTAGAAAACTGTGGCACAAATATCCAGTGTGCCATGACAAATGTGATGTAAATATTAAAAGAGAAAGAGAACAAGAAATTCATGAAATTGTGTGAGAATTATGTACGAAAATTCAGAAATTCTAAGACAAATTACTCAGAAAAAAATGTAAGAGACACAATATATTCTGTGATAATTTTAAACATGAATTATTTAAAACCAAAGACAGAGAACATGAAGCCATCAAGAAAAAGAATGGTAAGTAGATGACTTATCAGTAGTAATGACGACCATATGGCATGGGATAATAAAGTCAGAAACTCTAGATCAGAAAAAGATTGTGAAATAAAAGTCCTATGTGTAAGAAAATGCACAGTGCCCTATGAATAAATGCTAGACTTTAATCATTACTATATAAAAAATCTTCAGATAAATATTATTTAACCATTTCCTCCATTGATTCTAACATGTTGTTTTAATGTTCTTAACCAGTTGCAAATATATGTATGTCTGTGTGTTTCTCTCTGTGTGCATTTGTGTTTATTTTATTAGCACATAGTTTTGATATTTTAATAGATTCCATAATGACGTTTTTGCAAAAAATATATAATGTATTTGTACCAGTTCTTCTCATAATGCATACCCTTTTTATAAACATAGATAAATACATAATATTCAATTATAAAAATATATATGAAGTCTGTAATATCCTACCATCAACCCAGTCACTGCTTAATTGTGACACATCACTTATCATTTGACAATGAACAAAAACCTTGTGGTTTCAAATTGCAGTAAAGTCTGAAATGAATAAGCTTCAGGGCTGTAAATGTGATTCATAAAGATAGGACTCAATTCCAATCAACAAGAAGCTTCAAATCAATGGCCATTTCAACCAGCCCTCCACTGGAAAACTAATGAAACCATCCTTAGTAAGTCTATTACCATACCAAAAGCTGTGGGATTGTATGAGTATCCATGCTTTAACTATTATAAACTTACTAACGTACAGTAAATTGTATTTTAAAACACATACTATATTATATACTTGTTCTTCACAAACCACAAGCCAGCTATTATGATAATAGTAAAAATTACTTGGTCATTCATTATGCATATTGAGTGAATTGAGATAAAAATCAGTAATCAACATTTTGTGAATATATTATACTCTAGAGGTGTATTTAAAGCTTGAGTAGAGATGATGAATTTTTTAAAAGAACTTACACAAAATGAAATGGGTTACTTATTTTCAGAACAAAATATTGAGGCTGGACATGGTTGTCCATGCCTTTAATTCCAGCATTCAGAAAACAGATGCAGATAGATATCTGTGAATTCCAAGCCAGACTAGTCATTATAAAAATAAAAGATATCCCTTCAATTTATAATTCAGTGCAAAAAATGTTAAACAATCATATAAAAACAATGGAATACTACTCAGCTATTATGAATGAGGATATCCTGAGTTTTGTAGTTTTGGATGGAACTAGAAAATATCTTCCTGAGTGAGGTAACTCAGACCCAAAAGGACGTATGTGGTATCTACTCACTAATAAATGGATATTGGATTTTAAAAAATACAGAATACACAAGACACAGTAGACAGAACTCAGAAAGGTTAACAAGCTGAAGTGCCCAAGTGAGGAAGGCTCAGCCCCATTTGGGAGACAAAAGAAAGCAATTACTAATGGGGAGGGAAAGTGAAAGGGAGGGAATTGGAGAGAGAGAGGTACTTGACCTGGTATTGGGGATGAGGAATGGGATGTAAAACAGTTGGAGGGTGGATGGATTGGGGGGGGGGTGCGATAAAATATGGAGTGTAAAAAAATTAATTAATTAAAAAAATAAAAAATATAATAATACTGTTAAAATACCAGAAGAAAATGCAGTAAGCCAAACACCACACAGTGGTCATTTATTTGACAATCTAAAGTTTTAAGACTAGTAAGAGCCATAATAAATTGAATAAAACTAAACACAAATACTAAGAAAAAAAATATTTGCAACATGTATAGTCATATCAAAGAAGAGACTAGAAATCTTTATATGCATGGTTTTCACATACTGGCCATTACTTTAATTTAGAGTTAAAATAAAACAGGAAAATTGGAGTGAAATTGTTTAAAATAAAATGAGTTTCCTGACATACAACAAAGTATAATTTGTTACTAATATTTTAATAATGGTGATCAAAAATTGTTAATAGAAATGTAAATTAGTAGAATCTTCTAAGCAGATATTTTCATAACAACTCAACATTTACAAAATATTTTCTATAATATCCCAAAAGTGCAGTGACATTAGTATAAAATTAATGTAACTTATAACACTCATGAATAAATTTATTAAATTATGATGTAATACTTTTTGATGGTACCAATTCACAAAATATCAGAAAGGAAAATCAGTAAGGTAAATTTTTAGTAAATGATTCAATAAAATGTTTGCTTTGGTTTTTAATAATCATATACATGAATAATGAAGTAGCTGAGACTATTTCCCCCTGCTAATGTCTGCTCTTTGACTTCCAAGAACAAAGATGTTGACTTAAAATGATCATTGTCTGTGATCTTTAAGGTGCTTGTGCACACACACACACACACACACACACACACACAGAGAGAGAGAGAGAAACTATTTTATACATAGTTGCATGTATTGAGTCATCTGTGCCAAGATTCTGACTTGTTAGATATTTACTAATCTTCAGTAGATAGCTTGTGAGTGTCAGCAGGGTTTTTGCTTCACTGAGGGCAGGAAATAAGCTTTCAGAAAACACTACCTCTGACCCTGTGTCTTGGTGATAATGAAAACTTCTAATTTAGAAGTAAATTTCTGTAGGCTGGCCTTTTCCAGTTGCCTTTTTATAGCTCACATGTCTATTCTTCCTTTACAACAGCTAGATGAAAAATGCAGTCCCCTTGGAATTTTCAATGAGTCTTTATTTTAGCTAGTTAGTTCCTGACTTTTGAAAAGTTCATGACAAGACAACACCTTTATAGAACATGTGTCCTGAATCACGTATCTATAAAGTAAACATCTCTCAAGTAAGTCTCATGTACAAATTTTCCATCTTCCTTTTTGATCCCGGGGTGCAAAGTATAGATTCTCCATAGAGAAAAAAACTTCTGTAGGAAAATGCACAAATCATAAACAATGCATTTATTCATAAGAGAAGTTTGTTGGACTGATGCAAAACTTATGAAATGCTGTCCTTTTATTTCTGACCACAGGGCCAGACTCAAAAAGTTGGAATCAAATGGTGAACTAATAAAGATGATGGTAGTGTTAAATTGTTAGCCCCCTAAACTAGGCAAAACTCGTTTCTCTTGCCTTCCTCTGTATAGGTAGAGAAATAAATAAATCCTTGGCTTTTCCACAGTTTTCTCGAGTTGGAGGTGATCCTGAGGCACACCTTTAATTCTAGAAAGCAGAGAAGTGCAGATGCTGGAGGACCTCCATTTGAAAGTGGTTGGTGATGATGTGATGGCACAGTCCCCATGCTTCCTTCTTCACTCTTCTGTGAAAAGCAAATGTCTGAAAGAAAAGCAGCAGTTCTGTTCTACAAAGTCGAAACCACAAATGAGAAAATCAGCATTGAACTACGTAATATCATAAATAGAAATCAGTAGCTGATGTATTGTGCATGGTTCTGTGATACAACCTAGCAATGTAAGCCAAACAAAGTAGAAGCCCAGTTTGTTTGTTTGTTTGTTTGTTTGTTTTTTAACATCCTGATTAGCTTTTGCTCTTTATGTTTCCCAAACTCTAGTAATGTGAATTCAAGAGACAGAGATTGTCAATATTCTGTTCATCAGCCTGGCAACATTTCCACCACTACAAAACTTATTGGAGCATTTAAAAGTAGCAACATTATTCCATGACCTATGATAAATTAGGCCAACTGTACAGTGGTTACTGTTAGGTATTTTATCTCCTTTCTTTGTACTATATAATAATTTCTTTCTTAAAATTGGCATTGGAATATTGTACATAGAAAAGGTTGTCTGCAAAAGACTTGGTTTCCTTTAAATGTATGTATCAGAAAAAAATCTATTTCTAAACCTAACATTTTAAAAATACTCACACAATAAAATTAAAACTGTGAAGGGTGGTGTCATGCCACATGAGTAGAGGGCTCTATAGCAGAGTGAAATCAGCAGGGCCGTTATGCTTAGCAAATGCTTTCACCTTTTAATAACATAATACTGCAAGAACTTTACTTTCTAGGATGACGATTGTCCTTGCTACATTAACTAAATTATAGTTTTCTTTCTTCTATTACTAACAGGCCCTTAAGCACTATTTGCAGTTGCTAATATAGAAATGGACTTTGCAAGACACATTAATTTTTCTCTCCAAGTGACACATTTTCCTCTTTAAGGCAAATAATAGAACAATTACTGTGTTCTTGCATGGTACTCTAAGGCTCATGAAGAATTTCCATGGCTCTAGAAGTGTATTTTATATTCATGAAAGCAGTGAATAATGCCCTGCCCCCATAGATTATGGAGTCTAAAGAAGAGGTTGATTTAGTGGATATAATTTAATTTCCAGTGTATTTATTTATTTTCTCTATTTCTCCATTAAACATTTGATCTAAATCTATATTCTTATAGGCATTACATGAAATGAACTTTGAACAAATTGCAGGCCCAAAAATTAAATTTGAAACTCCAAAAGAGGGGGTCAAATCACAGGTAAACAGAAATCTTTTTTTTAACAGATTAGGATGAAAAAAGTCAACCAACTATTTACATATCACAGGGTAGTATTGTGTTCCAGGAAATAAAAATGAGCAAATCTACATGGAAGTAGTGTTTCTTAGTTAAGGTATGAAGAACACCATGACCAAGGCAACTCTTATAAAGGCAAACATTTCATTGGGACTGGGTTATAGTTTCAGAGGTTTAGTCCATTATCTTCATGGCAGGAAGCATGGCAGTGTGCAGGCAGACATGGTGCTGGGGAAGGAGCTCAGAGTTTTAAACGTTGATACTAAGACAGTCGGGAGACTATCTTTGCTTTGTGGGAGCTTGAGCACACATATAAGATATCAAAGCCCACCCCCACAGTGACACCCTTTCTCGAACAAGGACACACCTACTCCAATAAGGGCACACCTCTAACAGTGTATTTCCTATTGGTCGAGCAATCAAACCCGTGAAGCTATAGGAGCCAAACATATTCATACCCCTACAAAGTCCAAATAATTTAAACAGATGTTTTCTTCTCATGGAGGTAAATTATAGCCTCGTACTCAGTATTAATTTGTGCTTATTTTAAATATTGAATAACCCTCTGTAGGACAGTTAACAGCGGAGAAGCCTGCCAGTCAGTACTTTATACAGGGAAGCAACATTAGCACATCAGGGGCGTCGAGTACGGTTGCATGTGTAGTGCTGATGTGCTGTGCTACTTTATTCAAAGAACCGCCATTTCTATCCAACCAGCTAAAGGATCACTAGACATACTCCAGTTACCATACATCCTATAAAAAGTATTTGACGAGTGCTCCTCAAAGTTGTCATCAAAAATAGGAAAAGTATGAGAACCTTTCATAATCCAGAGGAAACAAAGGAGATCCATTATGTTATTAAATACAAATCAGTGCTTTAGGTAAGCTCTTGCACCGGACAATGGGGATAGGGAAGAAACGACTGAAATCTGTGAGAATCATAGAGGAAATGATAATAGTATTTCAGTTTTGGTTCATCAGTGGTAAAGAGTGAGCCATACTAATGTAATATTTAGATGACAGGACACTCAGGGTAGTCGGCGTATGGAACGTCTCACACGGTTGCATTTTTAAGCCTAAAACTCTTCAAATATAAATATTTTAGTAGTAACAAATATAGTGATTGCTGATACCAGAATGCAAGCAGAATAATCTCCCACAGCTGAAATTAATGAAAACAGAATGTTTCAAAATTCATATGTGCCTCTGTTAAGGTTGCCTTTTTATACCCATTCTGGAATTAATTGGACTTTGAAAAAGTAGAAAAAGTCATATAAGAGACAGTTAGACCTGTATTATAGTCATTATTTTTAATCTGACAAATGATTTCACGTATATGTAAAAGTCATGTAACTATGTATGTGTCTGACAGACACATACCGCTGACAGACCTGTGACACCTCTGACAGACCTGTGTATGCCCCTGGTGGGTGGCTGTCTCTGGGAGCTCTCTAGGGTCTGGGCTAGTTGAGTCTGCTAATCTTTCTATGGGGTGGCTCTCCCTTACAGCTTCCTCAATCCTTGCCCTAATTCAACCATATGGGTCCCTGACTTCAGTCCAATGGTTGGCTGTAAGTATCTGCCTCTGTCTCAGTCAGCTGCTGGTAGGACCTCTCAGAGGACAGCCATGCCAGGCTCCTGTCTCTAAACACATCGTAGCTGTTGCGAGTGTGAGGCACCCTCTCAGAGGCAAGTGGGAAGAGGAATGGGATGAGGCTGTGGGAGGGGAGCCCCAAGGGTGAGCAATGACTGGAATGTAACTAATAAAATAACTTTAAAAGTCATGTAACTGAAATCAATCTTATTTTGTGATTTAAACTAAATATGAATATCAAAACTTCAGCAGGACAGTGATGGCATACACCTTTAATCCCAGCACATGGGAGGCAGAGGCAGCCAGCTTTCTGAGTTTGAGGCCAGGCTAGTCTACAGAGTAAGTTCCAGGACATCCAGGGCTACACAGAGAAATCCTGTCTCAAAAAAACTAAAAATCAAAAACAAAAAAACAAAAAAACTTCAAGTGGTGTTTTTCTTTCTGTGCTTAAACATTTGTCTACCTATTTTGAACCACAGCTAGCTCTAATTTGTGGAATCCAAAACTTCTGGTCACACGGAGCAAAGAGTAGAGTTTTGGTCACTAGAGGCTAAAAACAGAGAAGCTAGACCACAGTACTCAAGCACAGTTGGATGGAAAATAGGGTTCCCTGGCAGTGAAGGATGACTTCAGTCTACAACATTCTTTATATATCTCAGAAAAGGGAAAGAGTTTGGAATTTCCAGACAATTATGAATAATAAATGTCTAAAGATATAGAAATACTGATTAATCTGATTTGACCATTGTATAAATCTACTGAGTTATCAGAACTGCCTAGGAAATATATATACGTGTTTTATGTACCAGCAGATTCAGCATAGGACTAGCACTAAATATAGTAGCACTATGTTACTAACTCAACAAAGCAGAATTAAATATCCATGGCAATGTAAGTTTGGATAATAATCAGTAGATGTGCAGTGCCAGGAACAGAAAAAAAAATCTATAATCTTTATTTGAAATTCCTTTAAGGTAAAAAGCAAATCAGTGGTTAAACTCCAGAATAGCATTTTACAGTATGTGTGAATGTGTTTGTGTTTAATAAATAACAAATTATTTCAAGGGAGTATTTCAGGGATTCATATTAATTATTCTGGTAGTGATTAATGAGCTCTACTTCCATAGTATTCATATTCCTTTTAAGATTTTTCTCCCTTATTCTAAATGGCTTCGAATGTATCACATATTTCAAATGATAATTCCACAAAATTGTTTTATGAATGTAAATTCATTTCCACATTAAGGATCAATAGAAATGTGATTCTCGGGTACATCACTTTCATAATGATTTAATGTGAAAATAAATCAACAAAGGCTTGAGAGGTGACTTAGTACATAAAATAATTACAGCATGAAGACCAGAAATCTGGTCCTTGAAACCCATGCAAAAGCTGGGCACTTGGTGGGACATACCTTTAACCCTAGCACTAGAGAGGCAGAGACAGGAGTATCCAGCAATTTGCTGGCCACATAGTCTAGCAGAAATGGAAAGCTGCTGCAGGTTTAGTTAGAGACACTGCATCAAAATAAGGGAAAGAAGTGATTAAGTAATACACGCAGTATGTTAATTTTAGGCCTACACATAGGTATGCATGGACATATTACCTGTGCACATACACACACATGCACAAAATCCAGGAGACCTCTGTGTAAGGAAAAACTAAAAATTATTTCTTCTAAACAGTCTACTTCTTAATACAGTGTAAGGTACTAATGCTTAAGACCTTAAATTAAGAGAGACTTAAGATCTACTGGTGTGTTGGAAAGGACATGAATCTGTCCAAGCCAACAAGAGGTAATGCTTGCAATATGACGGGATCAAATTCTAAGAGGTGAATTCAGTGTCCCAAGATCACCAGAGGATACCATTGTACACAGATGTTGTGAGCCATCTGAACAAAGCATTAGTCAGATTTCCCAATTTAACTTTAACACACAGACAAGAATATTGTTGTTGGTGTACCCCAATGAATTAAGATGTGTGATTTTTCTCTTTAAAACCAATTTATAGAGTATGCATATAAGGAGGTGGTTTATTGGATAAGTATCCCCAAAGAATCAATTTTTATTTAGAAAGCTGCTTTTATTTGTGTCACATTTTAAGGGCTGAGAAATAAAGGCATAAAAATACCAATGACAGATAAAACTGAGAAAATTACTTTGAACAAGCTCTTCTAGAACAGAGCCGTGCATATAAATTAGGTAAACACTAAAAACTAGATCTAAAAGAAGTTCTTTAACTTTCATTTAAATGCATGAACAGCTGTGGCAGATCTAATGTCACTGGATATACTGCCCAACAATGTGGAATATGCGGGAAAGATCTTGGTTATTTTTAAGCTCATGCCAGGCATGGCTACATCCTTTCAACAATAAATGAATGAAAGTCCTATGTTATCTACATGGTAGTCAATGTCAAGGTTTATAGGACTTTGGGTACAGAAGTCTGTCACTGTCTCTGTGAACAGTATAATTATAACATAGAAATTAATTTGTTTCTTACACTCACCATACCAAGGAAGACAAGTCAAGCTGCAATTTTAAAAAAATGCATACTGTGCATAACTAATTTGAATTGTCTTGAATTTTGAATGCCTTTAAATTTTGCCCTCTCTACCTTTTATTGGATGAGGTAACCTATACTTTAGCTAAATAGCTAAATCCTTTAATGGAAAATCTTTGTGTCTTAAAGGGCACTGATTATGTATTCATAACCCTCATAGTCATATAGGACTTTATTTTTTTTACAAAATACTTTTATTTAAAGTTCTTTCTCTGAAAATATCATTACATTGCTTTTAATCAAATTTACCCCGTTTGACTTTACTCACCAAGATATTCCACCTCTCTCAAGGCCAATGAGAGCTGATGGCCATGAGCTGATGGCCATCACCTAGACTGCAGCTCTAATTATTTCTTTCCAGCATTCCTTTTCCTCCTGCACATCAACTCCTCATGATTCTCTCATATAAAATCTCTAAGAATATGTCATCTGCCACAAGCCTTATATCTTTCATTCTCACCTTCAGTGATTTCAGCTTCTGGGGCTTTTCATTCCCCGCACTGCTTTATGAACTTACTTCAGTGATAAAAGTGTTGACATATTATTTTATATCTCCACATTTTTAACACTGTTCTTCTTTCACCAAAATGTCCCTCACTCTACCCATATTTGCTGAGCATCAATACTTCTCTTTGATCTCTTAAGATGTCCTGTTCTCAAGAAATATTTCTGTTTCTGATGATAATATTGACCACATTATGTTGAACCTCGGTACTGAATTCTTGAGATGCTTAACTGTTTCTATAATACATAATTGGCTGAATTTACCCTTTACCTCCATTAAAAAGCTATTTGGTTGAGAATCTTTTAGCAGTATATTCACAATTTGCGGCACATAGATACCAAACTCTCAGTGTATAGCAAACATGAAAAAGTTGATGAGAAAACTGTTTGCATTTGAAGACTATTTTTTTCCACATTAATTTTTAAGGTGTTTTATTTATCTAGTATTTGAAAATTTCACAGAAGTATACAAAATACTTTGGTCACATCTTTCTCTTCTCCTCATTCCCACTGCATCCAATTAGAGCTGCCATTATGTACATAGGTATAGAGGCAGCCACTGGAGTGCAGTAACCTACAAGAAACCACACCCTTAAAGACAAAGGACTCTCCCTTGACAACAGCTTTTAGGTAATAATAGCTCTTAGCTAGGGTGGGTCCTCATAACTTCTTCCCCATTCATGCTACCATGTCTACCAGAATGCTTATTGAATAATTTCTAGACAAGTTACATCATAGTTTACATCAGAATAGCCTTTATAAGAATCACATCATTTTAATATCATTTCCCAGAGGTCATAGCTGTTTGAGCTATTAACAAAACCCCTGGTGCCTTAAAGGTGGTATGTATCCAGGCTCTACCATATAATAGGTCTATGGATATAAAGCCCATAGTATGAACTATTTATTTTGTATTTTTTTTCTTTTTCAGCTTGCTACTTTTCATTAAAATGCTCCTCACAAGACCGAAGTAGAGAAGAACATCAGTATGTAGACTAGAGACAGTTTTTGTGGTAATTTGGTGAAGAATGTAGCCGCTTTTTGCCATTGTCTGAAGAATCTGCCTAAGGCTAATGTGAAGAGATTTAGATTAATTTCTTTGACAAAGGAAGTCTCAAAACAGCCTAGTAAAAATTCTCTTGTTTGTCTTCCAAACAAGATGTAGAACTCTTAGCTCCTCCAGTTCCATGCCTGCCTGGACACTGCCATGCTTTCCACCATGATGATAATGGACTGAACCTCTGAAACTGTAAGCCAGCCCCAATTAAATGTTGCCCTTTATAAGAGTTGCCTTGGTCATGGTCCTTTTTCGCAATAATGGAAATCCTAAATGTTAGCATCAGAGCATCCAAAGCCTGTGGTGATGCATAGGTGGGTCCACAGACTTGTTGCCAGGGCAACAGCCACCATATTCCCAAAATCCATTGGGCTTACCTTCCACCTTTACCTGCAGCCACTATGTCAGACCCCATATATATACGGGGAACATTCCTCCATCTCTCTCTCTCTCCTTCCTCTCTTTCCACGCTACTGCCCCCCTCTCTCCCTCTCAATTAAACCTCTTACACGTGGAACTGTTTGGGCCTAGTGTGTGGTATGTTCTGATGCGACTTGCTGTTCTAACACATCACTAAATAAGACACAAACTCAGGTTAATACTTGTTTCAAGTCTATTTTATCATTCCACTTAGGGCATGAGCAAATGTCTTCTTACAGAGGTATGTAATACTTTATTTTTATGGAATAGAAATTTTCATTCACAGCTAATATAATTTGTTACTGACACAAAACATATATGAACAGTACACTTAAAAGTTTGACAGTTTCCTGACAAATTTTTACATTAACTGTTCCAATTACAAATTTCTATTAAATATATTATTTAAATACTTCATAACACTCATACATGTGTTTGTAATTCTGTAGGGTTTTTTTCTGAGAAACTTTATTTGTAGTTGGTAAATGATTCTCTTTCAAATGACATTTTTCTTTGTTCTTTGGAACCATCCTCAGAGGGGAACAAAGATGTCAGCAGCATCAATTTTATGAAGCTGAGCTACTAAAAAGATAAAGTGCAAACCAAAAACTTGCTGAAATAGACCTCTTTTTTACTATGAGGTATGAAGAATCTCCTGTGCACATAACATTGTGCTTAATACAAACGATGATGTACACATTTAATGTGTATGTGTCTATATATAAATGCCCAAAGTTCTGGAAATAAGAACCATAAGAATCAAAATGCCTATGATATGTTTATTTATAGTTTACTAAAATAAAATTATAGTAACAGTATGGAATGGCTAATAAATTAGTAGAAATGATAAATGACTACAAATATCAAGGATCAATAGAATAGGGGTAAGATAAATAAAAAGGGTAGTTAAAGAAATAGAGAGGGAGAGATTAGGAAGAAATTAATGATCCCTATGAATGTCATAGCAAAATTGTGGTACTTCTATTCGAATTGAAAAGCTAAGACCTGACAAACGGAGGGAAAGTGTAAACAATGGTATAAGATGTAATTGGAGAAATCAGAATAAGTTACTTAGAAAATATTAATAATTAACTCACAACCGGTTCTGAGCCACTCTCATGTTAGAACCCTAAGGTTCTCTTAATTTTCCACTTACCATTTTTTTTTCAAAGAAAATCAATCTCTTCCTTGGTGACATATGCCAGATGACTATCTGTGGAATATGAGAAATAAAAGCATACCACCCACCAGTCTAACAGCTTGACTTAAGAAAATAGTTCTTCACGGGAGAAAAGAAACAAAGACAAACCCCATGAGCATTAGTCAAATTACAACAATACACGTTCGATTTATTACATCGAACTGTCTTCCTGACAGAGAAAGAAAGCACTGTGGAGAAAGACATAGAAATAACTTTGATTTTATTTCAAACAATTAAAATCTGACTTGGTTGAAAAGTTGTAAAAGTGATGCCACATTTGGGGTGTGTATGGTTGGGGATACAACACTATAATCCTAATATTTAAGAGTATGAGGCAGAAGGATCTGAAGATTGAAGATAACCTGGATCACAGAGCAAGAATGCATCAAATAAAAAAAAGGAAGGAGGAAAGAAAGAAAGAAAGAAAGAAAGAAAGAAAGAAAGAAAGAGAAAGAGAGAGAAAGAAAGGAAGGAAGGAAGGAAGGAAGGAAGGAAGGAAGGATGGAAGAAAGACAGAAAGAAAGAAAGAAAGAAAGAAAGAAAGAAAGAAAGAAAGAAAGAAAGAAAGAGAAAGAGAGAGAAAGAAAGAAAAAGAGAGAAAAAGAAAGAACCTAAATAAATATGTGATAAATTTCTAAATTAGGCGTGTGATTCTCTTTTGGATTGAATCATTTGCTAGTTTGAAATTTTGAATTTGAATTTGAAACATTATAACTTTTTCAGAATAACAAAATTCATACAACATTATAGAGTCCATAAAGCCATGTAGCTTTCATTAACCAGTAGACTCTATGCTGATAGTATGATTAATATATTATAAATTGTTTTAGCTTTTTAAAAAATACATTCAGCCATCATTAAACTTTCTGCTGCTAAGAAAACAGACATTAGGGAAAGAGTTCTGTAACAGGAAAGGAATTAGACTATGAGTCGGAAGACTTAGCAGTTGCTACTAATTTTGCCACACACAAATCGAAGAATTCTCTTAACAATCTAATTTAGTTCCCTTATCCAAAACTGAGAGCATTATTTTCATTTTCTGTGTTTTTTATTAAGTTTGATGTGTGTAAAACTTACACCCTGAGTCTTTTTCATAGAGATTTCTGTTCAAATATCCCATAACATGTTGTTTATTCTGAGGAGTATTATCAATTTGTAGATACATTTTACTCATCTAGACTGGCGTGAAAAATAATTTTGCTGTCATGATAATACTCTTCCCAAATCTCTAGGGTTATGTTTCCAAACATCAGTGTGTTTGGAAAAAGTACAGTTAGCAAGATCAAGATCTATTAAAGGACATGACTTATCAGGGAAAGAAAGGGAATCAATAAACTGTCACTTAGACATTGATTTAATAGACATCGCAGAGAGTTTTATGTGTAAGGGGAACCCTGTCTGTTATTAGCCTTGTAAAGCCTCGGAATAGATACGTTTCTTCACAACCATTTTCATTTTCAGGTGGTATTGTTGTACTATCCTAACCCACTCAAAGAATTTTACTATGGGATCCAACTGAATAAATCAGTATCTTTAAAACATTTTATCTTGTTCATATGTGCTGATTTTACTTCCTATTGTAATAAAAACCAACAACAGCAACAACCAAAAAAAACCTATAACAGCAACTGATAGAAGGAAAGGTTTATGTTAGTTTACAGTTCCAGGATATATTCCTTCATGACAGCCAAGGCTTGATGGCACGGACAGAGAGCCGACTGATTCCATTGCACTCGTAACTGGAGTGCAGCTGGTGAGGAGAAAGTGGGAGCAGAATATAAAGCCCTAAATCCCACACACTTCATCAACCACCTCTTAACGCCGAGGGGTGGGGGGGTTTGGGGTGGGGGGGGGGGGGGGGGGGGGGGGTGGGGGGGGGGGCAGCTCCTACAAGGGTGTTTCTTCTTTCTTGTTGGTTCTTCTTGAGGCAGCTGAGGGGGAAGAGCATAGGCGGGGCCAAGACTTGCTCTTACAAGATATTTAGGGTTGCTGTATAATAAAAAGTTTACTTATCTCAGTCTAAGTTACTATGCTATTGTAGCTGACCTGCCTTCTGTGATCCTCTGAGGCCAGAAACTGCAGTTTCTGGCACTTAGCACCTCATCCTAAAACAGCAGGAGGTTAAGTAAAGGATTGATTGCTAGAGGCTTTTCCCTATTGTCCAGATGCCTCTTGCTTGTAGGGCTACGAGGAAGTTTGGAGCAATAAACTTCTATTGAACCAGGAGAAGAGAAAAATACTCAGAGAAAGAAAAATTTTACATAAGCAAATATGCAAAATCTCACATAAATTCATATACAGATTCATGGAAATTTTTCATTTATATATATCCATTCATACCCAAGTTGCATGCATTCTCACAATTACATACTTACATACACATATGCATACATTCTCACAATTACATTTACACACACATCCATACTTACATATGCATATGGAGCAAAAGACCAAGCGCTGGTGCAGAAAGAACTCAGTCATTCTGGATGAAAAATGGAGCTTTATTACATAGAGAAAGAAAAGGCTAAATGAATTAAGCTCATGTTTGTAAGAAAAAAGCTTTGTTTCTTTTTTTTCTTTTATATTTTTTTAAACTTTTATTGCATTATAATGAGAAAAGTTACATGATTTCAATTTATCTGAATTTGTTAACATTTAAAAACATATTTTAAGTAAATAGAATTAAATCACAGTCTTGTTTCCCTTTTGTACCCCCACTCCTCCTAGAGATCTCCCTTCAATACATGCAATATTTTTTGTCATATTCCTTAAAATTTATAAAATATTATAACAATACAAATAAGTATTATAAAAGTTGTTTGATATAAAACAACAATCAATTTAAAAGTCGTATGTAGATGCTTGTCTACAGCAATAGTGAAAATACATTTTTCTCAATATAAATTTTAAATAACTCCAAACATATTAACTGTATACTTCAAAATAATACATCACTATTTTCCTAAATGAACATAAATATATAAAGTCTTTTTGTTTGTT
>JADRCD010234567.1:14926-29730 GCA_019843815.1 Montemys delectorum
TCCCGTGCGGGCACTGCCCTGCCCTGGGCCGCACTCAGCCCATCTCCAGTGTGAGCCCTTCCTATGTGTTTGCTATAGTAAGGCTGGCGGATTTTGCTGCTGAACTCCAGTCCCCAGGCCCCAGGCCCCACTGCAGGACTCTAGGCTGGTGCTCTGTCACTGGGCCATACTACAGTCCACAGCTGGGCTCTGTAGTCTGGGTCTCTACCTCTGAGCCACACTCCTGCCCTCTCTGTTGGATTCTAGTCAGGTGTTCTACAGTTTTCTACCCCTGTCAAGAAGATAATTTTTTAGCACATCCTTGGGTATTAACTTTTTTTTTTAAATTTAAATGATATTTTCTGCTAAACAGATCATGTACAGTATAATATACGTTAAATTAAAATGGAAATGGGGACATCAATAAAATATATAGTATTTTGAAGAATTTTTGTTGCTTTTTGAGGCAAGATTTTCTTTCTAGTCTTTTAAAAAAATTTTCCTTTTCTCTTTTTTCTTTTTCTCCTCCTTTCTCTCTTTCTTTCTTTCTTTCTTTCTTTTTTCTTTCTTTTTAGAGACAGGGTCTCTCTGTGTAGCCCTGGTTGTCCTGGAAACTGCTAGGTAGAGCAGGCTGGTCTCAGACTCACAGAGCACTGCCTGTGTCTACTTCCTGCATGCTGAGTTCCTGCTGGAAGTGGGTCTTGATGCATAGCATGGGCCGGTGTTACACTTGTGACCCTGCAGTCTCTGGATTCCAGGTGTAAGTGCCAGGGTTAGCGCTGATTGTTAACTTGATAGAATCTACAGTCACCAGGGAGAAGGGCCTCTGGGGGATTGTGTTGGTTTTGTGGACTGAAATGTAAGGTCCTCCCCCTGGAGGTGGGCGCCCTTTCTTGACTTTCATGGGACCCCAAACTGTAAAATGGAGAAAGCAGGAGGGCCAGCACACACCTAGGCCTCAGTCATTCCTCTCTGCTCTTCCCTGGAGGTGCAGCGTGAGCACCCGAGGAGGCTCTGGCTGTGGCTTGCCCTGCAGCAAGGCCCTTATGAGCAGGGAGCTTAGAGCGAACCTTCCACTCTGAAATGTCCTCAGAGTGCTTGTGGTAACTGGAACAAGACACTGGCTCTAAGTTCAACTGCAGCCATCCTCCTGCCGTGGGGATTTGCCTTCCCTCTGGATTGTTCTCTGCATTATTCTGGATGGACATGTTCGATGCAATAGAAGTTGCTGGACCCCCACAAGTCTACGATCACAGTCAGCACTCACTAGGATCCTCAGGCTCATGCCACAAGGCCATGCCCCTCTCCCTATTTTCTGAGGATTTTTAAAAGCAAAGCCCAGCCCTTAACTGCCTTTATAAACTTCAGTCCATCTCTGAAGCACATGACCTGATCTCTTTGGGGGGTGGGGATGTGGGCGGTGCTCTGTGCTATGTTTAATCATTAACTCTGTTTTTATGATAGCGAAGTACACAGAGCACACAGCTGAACAAGCACTGGCTTCAGCAACATCAAAATCCAGACCCAGAGCGCGTTACCCTCCTGGCTGGAAGTGGGTCTCCCTTATACAGCGCTGGCCACTGGCCCTTGTGGCTATTGATCTAGGGGCTCCTAGGAATGGAGTCTCTGAATAGATCAGTCTGTGCTATGGAATAGTCATATCAGGACGTCCTTACTTGCTCTTCCCTCCCCTCTTCCTCTCCTCTCCTCTCCCCTTTCCTCTGCCTCACAAGGGCTGGGATTGCAGGTGTGTGCCACCAGGCCTGGCTAAAGTTTCCTTCCTTTGTGTGTGGATTTGTCTGTAAGTGCTCATGCACGCATCTCCCCCCCCCCCCTCTCTCTCTCTCTGTGTGTGTGTGTGTGTGTGTGTGTGTATGTGAAAGATCAACCTCAGGTATTCTTGTCTGATTTGGAACTTGCCAAGGCTGGCCAGGCAGGGAGCCCCCAGGGAGCCCTTTGCCTCTACCTCCCAGTGCTGGAATTTCAGGTGTGCACCATTATGCCTGGAGTTTTACATAGATTCTGAGGATCAAAGTCAGTCCTCATGCACAAGCCCTGACCACTGAGCTGTCCTCCCAGTCCATCCTTCTCTTTTAAGGCTGAGTAATATTCCCTTGCGTCTCCAGACCATTGTATCTCTTACCTGTCCACTCATCAATGTGTTTGAAGCCACACTAAGCATGGATATATAAATGTCCTTCTGACACCCCCCTTCAGTTCTTTGGGGTTTATATTATGAGACAGACTTGCTGGAATTTCAGGTTTCACTGAACTTTTCTGTTGTTTAAAGCCCTCTCTCTGCTCTCCGTTTCCTATGCTCTTCCTCCGGGCATGGCAGCACACTCTTGCCATCTCCTCACCTGGGGAGTGGAGACAGGAGAATTAGAGATTCAAGATCATCTTCAACTACATAGCAAATTTCAGGCCAGCCTGGTCTGCAGAGCAAAATCCTTGTTTCAAGAAAAACCTAATCAAACCAAAGCTCCCAAGACTGGTGCTGTGTCTTGGTGAAGCACTGGCCTGGCATGCACTAGGTCCTGTGTTCTACCCCAGGCACCCCAGAAACCCAAGTGTGGTGGTGATGCAGGCCTGTAGTCCCAGCACTGGAGGAGTTCAAGGTCATCCTTGGCCACCAGATCCACACATGGAAGCCTGAATCCGCCTGAGCTCGCTGAGGAATGAGGAGAAGCTGGTGAGCTATAACGTCAGTCACTCTAGATAAACTACAGGGTGTGGATACCTGAAATCCTTTCTTTTAGCTATTTTCAGGTGAAGTTGTTATTAACCCGAGCTGTAGGCTCACAGCTTCCAAGGCTGCAGTCCAGGCTCACCAGCTCCAGTTTCTGGGCTGTGTTTATGATGAGGCACGTCATGGTGTGGTGTGTGTGGTGAGGCAGAGCTCACTGCGAGGTCTTCTGGAAAGAGAGAGGAAAGGGACCAGGGTTCTAAATCCTTGTTGAGGTCAATCCCCAGTGACCTCAGTTTCTCCCACTAGGCCCCAGCCCTCACTGGTTCCATCCATCACTTCCTAATCCCAGCACAGGCTTCAGCATGTAGCCTTCCAGGCACATCTCAGGTCCAAGTCATAACAAGAAGTGACCTGGAACACTTCAAAGATATACCCAGAGTGGCCTGTTTCCTCTGAGCAAGCCCATCGATTCAGCCTGAATGCATTAGCCCCATCTCATAGGACCCCCAGCTGGTGACCAGGCCTTCAGCAGTGAGCCTTTTAGGGGAACACTTAATAGCTAAACTTCTATATCAGGTGAGTATTCTAACACCCCATACCCAGCAGCCCCAGATTTCAGGAGCTTTATGAATGTTTTCCTGGACATTCACAGTCAGTGTGTGGAGATGCAAACGAGGGCAGATGTGTGTATGTGTGCATGCAGGTGTGTGCTGAGTCAGAGGTTAACCCTGGTGACCTTCCCCAGGTACCCAAGGAGGTCACCAGCAGACCCTACGGTGAGCTCTGCCTCACCACACATAGGGGGGCTATTTAAAATTGAAGTCTGAGAGTCTTTTTTAAAAAAGAATTATTTATTTATTAAATAAATTATTGTTTATTTATTCTCATATTTATTTATATGAGAACACTGTGGCTGTCTTCAGACACACCAGAAGAGGCACTGGATCCCGTTACAGATGGTTGTGAGCCATCACGTGGTTGCTGAGAATTGAACTCAGGATCTCTGGAAGAGCAGTCAGTGCTCTCAACCGCTGGGACATCTCTGCAGCCCGCAGGGAGCGCGCTCTTAACTATGCACCATCTCTCTGCCTTGTTGGTTTAGCCCCAGCGCACACTGCCACTCCTGGAATTTGACATGGGATCTGGGGATAGAGCTCAGGTCTTAAGCTTGCACGACAAGCACTTTACTGCGTAGGCCATCTCCTCAGCGACCTCCTTAGTGTTTTTGTGGGACACCGTTTCCTTACTTCTAGGAACATTTGGTGCTAATTTTGCCCCACAACAGCAGAATTGTCTGTTTAACAGGCTGTCTGGCCCTCGGTGCTGAAAAATACATCCTTTAGAGCCTTTTAGGAACTGTGTTTGTGGACCAGTGGTTTAGAACCGTCGTCTTCCCGCTGAAGGTTCTGTGGCAGACCACCAGGAGGCGCTGTGGCCCATGAGCTGAGCAGGCCCCAGAAGCGGAAAACTCAGATCCCAGGCCGCGCCTCCCGACCTTTCGCTTCCCGCCTTTAGGGAGCAGTGTTCCGAGACACTAGCCTCAGAGCCCTTAAGTCGTCATTTCTCACCGTACTATTACCAGTCCTCACACAAACCAGTGCTTTTTAAACGCCCAACGAATCTGGTAAAGATCAGTTACAGGCAGGAAAGATGGGCTTTCTGCACAAGTTCGGAGATCTGAATTCAATTCTTGGAACCTGTGTAAATGTGCCAGGAGAGACTCAGTTCCACATTACCATCTGAACCCTACATGCATGCTGTGGCACAGGTGTGAGAGCATTCACATACACAGTAAAAGTAAAGGAAAAACTTACAAGATCAATTGCAAGGGGTTGAGCCTGTGTCTTAGTGGCTGGAGTCTTGCCTGGCATACGCAAGGAGTTTGAATCCCAGGTTTACCACTTCCTGACTCTGACAGTGGGAGCTCTCTTCCACGCTATGGGCTGCTTTCCTTGTCTGTAATGTGAAGACCACTCAGACCACCAGCTCTGGGTGGCAAACATTTCCTTTTGTTCCTGGGTATATACATGTTTGTGTGTGGGGGCGTGTATACACACATGTAAGCATGTGTGTGGAGGCCAGGGGTCGGAGGTCAATCACAAACATCATTTCTTAGGAGCCCTCCACTCTGGTTTTGTTTGTTTGTTTCTTTTTTTCTTTTCTTTTCTTTTTTTTTTTTAAGAAAAGTTTCTCTCTGTAACCCTGGCTGTGCTGGAACTCACTATGTACTCCAGGCTGGCCTGGAACTCACAGAAATCCACCTGCCTCTGCCTCCTGAGTGTTGAGGATTAAAGACATGTGCCACCATGCCTGGCTTCCACTCTTGTTTTTAACACAAGTCTCTCACTGGGACCTGAGGTTCATCAGTTAGGCTGAGCTGGCCGGTCAGCAAGCCCCAGGATCCTCCTGTCTCCACTTCTCCCTCCCTCCCCGTGCTAGGGATACAAGGTTGCAAGAAGCCTGGCTTTTTCCATGGGTTCTGGGTCCTCATGCTTGGAAGGTTTTCTGCACTGATTCCTCTCTGTAGCCTCAGGCGGCAGCTTCTCTAACAGTGTGGGCTCAAAGACACTTGGCATACATTCTCTGTACCAGGCAGGAGGGACAAATGGTCTCAGGGCCTCGTCTCCACAAGGAAAAGAAAAGAAATGAAACCTAGCTTTTAGACAGGACCTGCTTGGGTATGAGAGCGCGTTTTCTTTCTTGTCTTTTTTTTTTTTTTTTTAAGGGAAGGGAGGTTGAACAATTCTAGCCTAGTTGATATTAAAAAGAAATAGGTCTGGTCCCAGGGCACTGCTTTTCCAGTGCAGCTGGCTGGCTTGTAGGCAGAGGGACCCTCTTTTTGTCCTTTGAATAGTGGCCTTGGCTTCAAGCCACAAAGGAAGGTCCGCAGAGGCTCTGGGGTGCTCTTCCACAGTGTCTGGCAGGCTCGCCACGCTCCGTGCTGGCTCTTAAGTGTCTTGTGAGCACATGTCCCTGAAGTCACCCTCCTGGCATAGGACTTTTGATGTAGGATTCAGTTGTGCCTTGGGTTTCAGGTTTGTCACAGTGCTGGGCCATCCCTTCCTCTTTGTGGGGTCTTATGAGCTTAAACTGGCCTGTCTCTCCCTGTCTTTTACCACCAGCACAGGATGAGTCTAAGCTTACAACGCCTCTCACTTAGGTTTTGAGGCAGGGACTCTGATGGAGACCTGCCTGTCTCCATAGCCCCAGTGCTGAGAGTACACTCTTGGGCTGCCCTTCCTAGCCTTTATAATCATCCTTGTTATTATTTTATTATTACATTTATTTTTTTGTGTTTATGGGGTTGCATGTTAGGGTTCACATGCGGAGGTCGGGGGACTTTTGGAAGTTAGTTCTCTCCACCATGTGGGCCCTAGGGAATCAAACTCAGACTCTTAGTTTTGGTAGGCAACTCCTTTATCCATTGAGCCACCTCGCTGGATCTGATCTGCTTATATATGCATATATGTATGTATATGAGACTTTTGTCTGTATGTGTGTATTTGTACTGAATGCATGCCTGGTTTCCGCAGAGGTCAGAAGAGGGCACCCAATGCCCTGAAAAGTAGTGTACTGATGGTTGTGAGTCTCTGTGTGGACCTGGGAACAGAACCTGCAAGAACAGGAAATGCTCTTAACCTTGGAGCCATCTCTCGAGTTCTCCCATTACCTTTTAATGTGTATATGTGTATTCCTATATATGGATTTGTGCACAAGAATGAGTCCCCAAAGAGGCCAGGATAGGGCACTGGATTGCTTGGAACTGGAGTTAAATATACATTATGAGCCACACCCTGCATGAGTTTTGGGAATGGAACTCAGTATTCTTAGTGATAAAGTCACTTCTCCAGCTCTGCTGCTTTGGTTTGCTTTGGTTTTGCTTTGATTTGATTTGCTACCTCCTCCCTCTCCTCCTCCTCCTCCCTCTCCTCCTCCTCCATCTCCTCCTCTATCTCTTCCTCCTCCTCCCTCTCCTCCTCCTCCTTCTCTATCTCCTCCTCTTCCTCCCTCTCCTCCTCCTCCCTCTCCTCCTCCCTCTCCTCCTCCCTCTCTTTCTCCTCCTCCCTCTCCTCCTCCTCCCTCTCCTCCTCCCTCTCCTCCTCTTCCTTTTTAAATATATGTTCTGAGCCTCAGATTTATGTCCTCATGCTTGCATGAGGACTTTGATATCGAGCTCTTTCCCAGCCACAGTCACACTTCTGTGCCCGATGTACACACATCTGTGGATGATGTCTGTGCACACTGGAGGATCTACTTTTTATTTGTTGTTTGTTTCATTCTGTGTTGTTGTTGTCGCTTGTTTGTTCTGTTGCGGCAGACAACACGGTGCAGACCGGCTTATAATCCATGATCCTCCTGCCTGAGTCTGCCCGATGGCTCCACTCGAATGCACCCTTGACTGTGTCTCTGTCTGCACTTTCACCACCACTGTTCTCTCATCAGACGCCACTGCTCTGTCTCCTGCTCCTGCTTTCCAGGGTTTGCTTCCTGTGGTGTTGGGGATGGAGCTTGGGACCTTATGCATGGCAACCAAGTTCAGTACCACCAAGCTACACTTAGCATCTTCTTTTATTTTTTTAAATTATTTTGTTGCGTGTGTGCGTGTGCGTGTGCGTGTGTGTGTGTGTGTGTGTGTGTGTGTGTGTGTGTGCGTGCCTGAAGTATTCACATGCCTGAAGACACCAGAGGAAGGCATTAAGTCCCTTGAGCTAGAATTCAGGGAGTCACGAGCTCCTTCATTGGGTACTGGAACCAAGGTTGGTCCTCTGGAAAAGCAGCTCATGCTCTCAAAAGCAGAGCCAACCCTCTAGCCCAGGCTAGCCCTGAACCTCAGGTGGCGTATGCCTGACTCCTACCTAAGTGCTCTTGCCTTCAAGGCCTTTTTACTCGATGTTTCCTCTGCTTTCAATGTTCTTTGTGTGGCTGGCTCCTTCTTCCATGCTGGTCTTGGCTCCCATGTCACCCACTGGTATAGAATTTGGTAGAGCCTCTGGCTAGTGTCCCCCCCCCCACGCCCATGAGGGGCTGGGAGCATGGATCACTGGTACAGAAGTTGGAGGATGGTACCTCAATGCTTTATCCTCTCTCATTTATGTTCATCTGAGACCCTCCTCCACTCTTCATTTGCAATTTGGACGTCACAAATCCACTTTGGGGTATAAACAATGCAAATGGATCAAAAGCAAAGCAAGCCCAGAGCTTCCTGAGAGCAGAGTAGTTCTGGTCTGATTCTAGTATGGATTCTCACTCCTTGGAGTCCAGAAACTTCCAGTGAGCATCTACAGTCTAGCTGATTGTTCAGATACTGAGATGGTCCCATCCCAGCTAGTAACGAGGGATTGCTTTCCTGTGAGGAAGCTTCCCCAACCTTCTAGGTCTCTTGCTGGGTCCCAGAGGCTTCCAGACCATCCATATCCCAAAGGCGATGTCATCTGCAGGCATCCATAGGGAAGGGACCCTAACCACAGATGCTCAACTCCCTTCCAGAAAATTCTGCCGAATATGCTTAGAACTTGTATCCCCATCCCAAACACACTAAGTGGACCTCAAGTGACAGGATACAGCTGAAGTAGAAAAGCTGGGCAGGTAAAATCCACGCCAGGCCTCATAAGTCTTCCTCAGTCCAGTGAAGGCAAGGGGACCCTCCCTGCTCCCGAATGGATTTCAGATGAGTGTAGCAGACAGAAAGAAAGTAATCACATTAAAAGGTATTGGAAACCCCCAGAGCTTTGCAAAAACAAAACAAACTGAAGCCGGCAGTTTTTGTTGTTGTTTTGTTTTTTGCTCTTATTTCCCCCGGTGTGTGTTCAGCACAGGGGCCATTTCCTCTCCTAGGCACAGTCAGTCTCCGGTTGGTTGAGTCTGAGTCTGTAGACCCAGAAAGCCAATCATTTTTCAAGTACATCTTGGATTTCCACATCTGACCAGGTAAGCACAGCACACGGGCAGGCAGGAAGGTCAGGCACTAGGGTGTGGCTGTGTGTTTACAGAAAGCAGTGCTGCTGACTCTGCTCCGGGCCCTGAGACCGACCTCTTCGAGAAGCGTCTCCGCTCTGCCCCTGAGTTTCATGGGGACCAGGTGACCAGGTGAAGTCACTAAGAATGTGAGACGTAGAATCAATACAACCAGCTACGGGTTGGTTAGGGTATTGCCATGAAGCCAAGCTGTCCTGAAACTCTCTAGCCTCCTGCCTCGGCTCCTGGAGTGGGAAGATGTTGGTCTATGTCACTACACCAGGCCTCAGTGATGGCTCTGACCATGTTTTGAGCCATGAGTACTCTACAGTCCGGTGAAGCCAGGGGATCCCCCTCTCTGAATGAACAAACCAGACAGAAGGAAGTTAATCATGTTGAAAGAATTTGAAATCCTGGAGTTGTCACAAGACATGCTTCTCTTAAGTGCTGTGTAGAGCAGAGCTAGTGGCAGACCTGAGAGGCCAAAGTAGTGAAAGTGAATGAGCTTTGGGAACCTCTTCTGGGTGACATAAACACTGTCTCTGTTGGTCACACGGATACTGCTGATCCCACTGCCACCTGTTACTTCTAAGTGTCACTGCAGACAGAAACGGTGAAAGAAAGATGTGAAATTTTTTCCATCCAGATTGCATAGTTTGTAAATTTAAAATAAACTACCATGCTGGGCATGGTTATACAGGCTGTCATCCCAACATTTGGGAGTCTGAGGCAAGAAGATGGAGAGCTGAAGGCTAGCCGAGGCTATGTGGACAGGGCTTTATCTGAAAAACAATCAAACAACCCCCAATAAATAAAGTGACAGGTAAAGAAAGAAGTGGGTTCAAAGGGAACACTGAAATTTCTTGATGGGAGAGATGGTTAAAAAAAAACAAAAGGAGAAACCTAGGAGACTATAGCAGGTTGAGACACAGCCTGAGAGGGCCCAGTGCTCCTGCAGAGGCCCAGGTTCAGTTCCCAGAACCTCTGTCAGTTAGCTCACAACGGCTTGTAGCTTCAGCTTAAGGAAGATCTGAGGCCTTTGGCCTCTGGCCTCTTTGGGCACTGAACTAACATGCATAAATTCACATGGAAACAGAGGCACATATAATTTAAAAAAAAAAAATAAAAACAGGGGACTATAGAGATACTCAGTGGTTAAAACCACTTGTTTCTGTAGACAACCTGGGTTCAGCTCCCAGCACCCACATAACGGCTCACAACCACCTATCTATAACTCCAGTTCCAGGGGATCTGATGCCCTCTTCTGGCCTATTTGGGCACAGAGTATGCATGTGGTGCACAGACTTACATGCAGCCAAAATGAATAAATATTTTATTTGTTTATATAAAATGAATAATATTTTTAAATTTTAAAAGCAAACCTTTAAAAAAAAAAAGAAATCTGGGGAAAGACAAAGGGGGCCAAGGGCTAGAGGTTGAAGAAACTGAGGAACAGAGCATGGTTATGCCTTGGGGAAACTGAGGAACAGAGCGAGCATGGTTATATCTTTGGGATTAGGAGCCACAGCCCCCAACATCAAGTCTTGGTCCAAGTTCACTGAAGCTTTGTAATGTTAATGTGCTTGCTCACATCCCACTCCTGGTACCAATTCCAGAATCCATTGATTTCTGTGGTATCTTCCAGGCTCCTTTTCCTCATTTGTGACATTGCATTGCCCCCTTTAGAGTGGTGGTGTCAGAATACAGTAAGCCAATGAGTACTCCCAAATCACTCAGTTAAGTCACATCTCAGAATCCTAGACACTCACTTCCAGGATTCCTGTGAATTCCAAGATCTGCCAAAATGAGCCAGTCTTTCTGAAAAATGGCGCCATGACCTCATGCCGTCTCTAACCAGCTTAGTAATGCCCAATGCTCACGTGCTCTACAGATAGCTGTCTTGTATTGTGTGGGAAGCATCAACCTGACAGGGGCTTCTTAATGTTCAGTATAGATGTGGTTTATCCTCAACATATTTCCAGACCTCAGTTGGTTGAGTGTGTGGATGCAGGGCTAAGTGTGTGGAGGGTCTGTTGTTACTGTGTGACGGTAGTTAGGACAGGAGCAATGTTGTTCATTAGTTCCTTGGTCTTCACCAAAAACAGTTTTTAACTTTACTTGAATGCATAAAACAGCCATGCAGAGCTGGGCCGTGGGATGTGGTGTTTCAGTCTGGGTGCACACTACCAGAAGAGTCACAGGCATTACCACGTCCAACATCTCCCAAGCTTCACATTGAAAACAAGGCTCTGAATCCATCAGAGATCTTCTGTGTCGGTTCTCCCTCCCTCCTTCGCACCTCCTCCCCTGTCCCCCCATCTCCCTCCCTTTTCCTCTCTTCTCTCTTTTGTATGTGTAAGCTTGTGTGCCCATGCATGTGGAGATCCAGGTATTGCTCCTCAGGTTCCTTTTTTGAGGCAGGGCCTCTCGTTGGCCTGGACCTTGCCAAAGTGAGCCCCAGGACCCTGTCTGTCTCTGCTCCCAGTGCTTACACACTGAGCATGTGTTGACATGCCCAGCTCTTCTTTGTGTGGGTGCTAGGGCTCTAACTCAGTGCTTGTATGGCAAGCACTGCTTTTATTTAAGACATCTTTATGACCCCATGAGGAAGTCCTGTACTCGCTGTTTTGTTTTTTGAGACAGGCTTGTGCTTTGTAGCCAAGGCCAGCCTCACACTTGTGCCTCCTGAGTGCTGGGGTCAGAGGTGTCCAACCTCATGCCTGGATGCTGTTGTTTGCTTTTGTTGGTTCTCAGAACTGTAAGGGGTGCAGGCTTCTAGTGCAGTCCCATTGAGGCCTGGCTAACCTTCTAACACCCTCTGCACTCCTCTTCTTTGGATTATTTTTGACTGGCTTCTCCTGCAACCCAGTGAGACACATTTAAGAAGAATTATAGAAAGACTGGATTCCAAGAGTGCCAGCCCCTTCCTGCCCCTTCCCTTCCTCCATCCTTCCTTCATGTCTGTCTGTCTTTCTTTCTTTTTGAAACAAGTGTCACTCTGCTTCAGGACAACCTGAAAAACACTAATTTAAATCAAGCTTACAGCTGCCTTCCTGTCTCAGCTTCCCTAGTGCTGAGACCATGTGCAGAACCACCATGTTCAGCTCAGGAATGCTCTCTGTAGAAGGCAGATGTCCCTTCCCAGAATCCCTGGAAATTCTTTGGGATCTCATTGGTCCACACCTGCCCATTTGTCTTAGTTAGGGTTTATACTGCTGTGCAGAGACACCATGACCATTGCAACTCTTATAAAGGAAAGCAGTTAATTGGGGATGAATTACTGTTTAGAGGTTCAATCCATTATCATCATGTCAGTGTGCAGTTTGATCTGCAAGAAACAGAAGTGACCCCCTCTCTCGCTCCCCTCTTCCTCTCTTCTTTCTTTTGTATGTGTATGCATGTGGACGTGTGTGCATGTGTGCACATGCATGTGGACGTGTGTGCATGTGGATGTGTGTGCATGTGTGCACATGCATGTGGACGTGTGTGCATGTGGACGTGTGTGCATGTGTGCATATACATGTGGACGTGTGTGCATGTGGACATGTGTGCATGTGGACGTGTGTGTATATGTGCACACACATGTGGACGTGTGTGCATGTGGACGTGTGTGCATGTGGAGGCCCAGGTATTTTTCCTTAGCTTCCTTTCTTTTTCTTCTCCTTTTTTTTAAAGCAGGGCTTCTCGTTGGCCTACGCCTTACCCTATAGGCTATGCTGGCTTGCTAGTGAGCCCCAGGAACCTGCCTGTCTCTGCCCCCCAGTGTCTATTCTTGAGCCTAGTAGGCTTGAGCTCCTGAGACCCCCACCCGCAAGAACACAGTTCCTCCAATTAAGCCACACCCACTCCAACAAGGCCACACCTCCTATTAGGGCTACTCCCTATGGGCCTTTGGGACTACTTTCACTAAAACCACCACACCATCCATGAACAAATTACTAGCAATTGCAAGTACCCTGGACTGACTAGGAGGGTGTGGTCTCTGCCCTTCTTTGATGTGAGTTGGAATTTACCTCCCTACTCCATTAGCTCCCGGGTGTGTGGTTCTGCAGCTGTGTTTGGGCCTCCTGTCCTGGGATGCAGAGCTCCTTCAGAGTTGGCTCTTTCCCTGTGCCGTTCTGAGAAGGTAAAGGGGCCGGTGTTGGGATTGTGAGTGTGGCATCCAGTGCAGCTGGCAAAAGCCATTACAGCCATGGGCTTCCATCACTGACCTGGACATCTCCAGGAGGCGCCATTTGCACACGTGGTGTAGGCCACAGGGTCCTCTGGGGCCTCTCTGAGTAGCAGGTTTGGTGAATGCCTTCCAAGAGCCAGTGTGAACTTAGCGGCGTACACCAAGTGTTAAAGTTGCACTCATTTTGCAAACAAGAAAAAAAAAAAGAAAAGAAACACAGAGAGGCTCGGTAATTAGTCTAAGGTCACACAAGAATGCAAGTAGATTTCAAATCCAGAAAACCCGGCCCTGGATCCTGTGCCCTCATCACCCAGGAGCCATTAGTTCTTGTAGTTGCCCAAACTATGGTCCAGCTTCTCACATTTCACTTCATATCTGGGGACTCTTCAACCCCGTCAAGCCAGAAAGTCACTTGCTGGGCTAGGGTTGAACATGGCTCTGCTGGAGCCCAGCTTGAAGTCTGTTAATGTTAGCGAGCGTGGACGCCCCAATCACTCTTGTGATCACTGTGGAAAATTCCAGTGATTTGGTTTCCAGCACTGCCCATGGGTCTCACTCTCTTCTGGGTTTTCCTTGGCACAGAGAGCAGGTGGTGAAAGTGTGAGCTGCCTTGAAGGACCAGGGGAGGCAGTGTGGAACTCTGGGAGGCTCAGTGTGAAGAAGAGCATGACCAGGACGGGGGAGAGAATTCACTGGGTTCTTGGCTTCTCTGTCCCTGCCTTTGTGTGGTCAGATTTCTGGAACTATGGAGAGGCACCCTTGGGAACAACATGAAGCAGCTAGTATTTGTTCTGGCTCTCGGTTTCTCAGGGCTCAGTCCATGGTCACTTGGTTCTGCTGCTTTGGGTCTCTGGTGAGGTGACGTCTGTGAGGTAAGAGCAATGCTTACCAATCGGAGCCACAGACAACCCAACTCACAGCATCCCGAAGCAAGACACCAGCCAGGTCAAGGGCCTGGTACACAAGCGTCCTTTCAGGCTAAAACCATTGGTGAGCTGACTCCCCCAGCTGATGCGGTGGCACACAGCCGCCATCCCAGTACTTTGGAAACTGAGATAGGAAGACAGGGTCACAGCCAGTCTGGGTCGAATAGTGAGGCCCCCATCTCAAAGAAACCTAGAGCTTGGGTGTGGGCTAGTGGCAGAGTCCCTGCATAGATTCCTCAATTGAGGGCCCGGGGTATGGCGCAGCAATGGAGCCCCTGTCCAGGATTCCCCAGTGAGAGGCTATGGCTGTAGCCTAGTAATAGACCAGCTGCCCAGAGTCCCCCAGTGAGGGGCTGAGCATGTGGCCGGGGTAGAGCTCCTTTCTAGTATGCATGGGAGTCCACATTGGAAAAACAAATGAGCTTGTGCCTCACCTGACAGCAGATGAGACGGAGTGAATTCACTCATTTTGTCCTCTCTGTGGAGAACTCATCCCTGAGATAATCAAACTTGGCATTTGAGTTTCCTGTGGTTGCTCACCCTGGAGACCTTCTAAGGTGCCCAAACTATGTGTTTATTTTCTGGGTCAAGGAGAAAGTCCGGCTATGCAAGGCAGCAGACAGGGCCTCGGCACTCATAGTCTCTACAGAAACAAAACTCTGGATCTAAAGTATGCTATCCAGAGTAAATAAGGAGGGAAGGAAGGAAGGAAAGGAGGAGGGAGGGAGGGGAGGAGAGAGAGAAGGAGGGAGGGAGGAGAGAGAGAGAGAGAGAGAAAGAGAGAGAAAGACAGACAGAGAGAGAGAGAGAGAGGGAGAGAGAGAGAGGGAGAGAGAGAGGTGTACTGGGCTCAGAGGGATGAGTGTTTGAACTTCCACAATGAGGATTACAGACCCAAGAAAGCCCCTGTGATAATTTGAAGATACACAGGCCACAGCACCAATGATGTGGGATCCAGCCTAACAGCCAGTTCTCCAGAGAACTCACTCTGACCCAGAAATCTAGCGGACCCTTGGGAGACATCAGGGATTTATGGGCGGAGTCTCACCAGTGCTTCCTCCCAGGAGCCAGCCGTCCCCGT
>JADRCD010234568.1:0-42363 GCA_019843815.1 Montemys delectorum
TCCTTGCTGGCTATCTTTCACAGTACTCAAACGTGTTTTATACAGGGTGCTAGGGTTGGTAGATTCATCAGCATTCTTACTGAGCTGTGAACCTGGTAGCTACAACAGTGAGCACATAGCAAGATATACCATCATAGGTTCAACTGAGACTAGAGTGTTTAGGTGGGAACCCCACTTTCTGATAAAAGACTTTTTTAAAAGTGTACAGTAGGGTGTGTGTAGGTCATTTGCAAGTTCTTCCCTTTTTATATTAGAAAACTTGCAGTTAAGAGTTTTGATGTTTTATGGAGGGGAGAAAGTGACCCAGAAAGGAGCTGCTGTGCTTGGGATTGCTATGTGGGCCTCCTCAATGCCCCCTCCAGGGCATGAGGAAGAGTCTCCTCACAGGCTCCCTCCTCTGACCACAGATGGAAAATTGCCCCAAGGCCAGTGAAGGGATATTGCTGGTGGTACTCTCTTTGGTTTCTTATGCTGATTTGTGCATAACTGTGGTCAAGAATGATTAACATATAGTTCTCAGTTTTACTCAGCTGCCAAACTTCTAGCAATAGAAAATAACCCAAGCCAACAACCTTGCAATGGTTTAAGATTTCAGGTTTTAAAGTCAGAACTCATAGCTATAAAAGTGTCTGAAAAGCTTTTAATGAATTATAAAGATGAAGAATGACTGATGGAATAGTTTAAGTCAGAACACAGCCTTTCTACATCTGTCCTCTTCTCTTTTATCTTTCTTATTTGGGCCTATAATAAGGATTTGTAATTCCTAAAATGAACAAGTAATTTCAAATCATTACTTTAAATGTTTTATTTGATTAGTATATAATGTCATCTTCACTCTCCAGAATAACATATTGTGCTAAAAATGTGTTTGGGAGGAACAACTCATCTACAGAAAGAGAAAAAAAATGTTTTCTTTATTTCCAAAATATCCTGCAGACTTCCAGTTTCTTGTTTCAGAGGTTTGAGTTTCAATTGTATGAGATGTGAGAAATGAAGGGTTAATAGAGCAGATAATAGATAAGAATCTTGTCAGTTCTGTCAGAGTCCTCAGAGCCTGGCTGCACTCTTACTTCCCTCTCCTTCCCTTTCCATCCAAAGGTGCATGTCTTGTTGACTCATACTGACATTTCTACTGACCTTGGCACAATTGGCCTTGCCTCTGTCCAAGGGCCTCTTATGCCTGACAGTTTAGACGTTTGCTTCTCCTTTTCTATTTTTTCCAGAGTTGACCAACTCAGTGATGCCTTCTTTACCATGTGTGCCTTACAATGTACCTGTTGCCAGTTCCTTGCTCCTTTCTCGATGAGTGCTACACCATTCAACATACTCCACAGATTTTGTGTTTATGTGTATCGTCCATTCTCTCTCAAGTACAAGACCCACGAGGGTAGAAATTTGTCTCTGAAACCCTTTCTTGAATAGATGTTTTAGGTCTGGGGTGGTGAGAGCCTCCAGAAGATGCTCAGGTAATCATTGAATGAATGGATGAAGAAATTTGTATACTCACAAAACTTAGGAACTGCTGAGGGATATGCAGAATCTTATTTATGGTGAGGAGAATTCAAGCCAAGCTAAAGCTAGAATTCTTTCCTCAGCTGCAGGGTTGTCATTGTTGTAGTTGTCATTGTTGTAGTTGTCATAATCTTTGTCATCATGGTTATTATTATCATTTGTTTGGATTTTTAATACATCCAAGATGATTCTGATAGGCAATCATAGTTGAAGCCACTTCTCTAGTAGTCATTTAGAATTAAGTAATATACAATAAGTTGAAAAGCTGATGAAATAGTAGAACCCAACAAAATAGAGGCATTAAATTGTAGAGGCTAATGGTAAAAAGTCTGGAATCAGATTGCCTGTCTTTAAAATCTGTCTCTTCATATTCCATCTCTGTGAACTTCCCTTTGTAAACCTCAATTTTTTTTTATCTCTAAAGTGGAGAAATAGTATTGATCTTACAGGACTTTCTAAGAGTTAAATGAACTTTATCTGTATCCTCACCTCATTCTACCTTAATGGAGGTGTATACATTCAGTATTTGTCAGTTGAGAATTTGTTTAGCTCTGTACTCCATTTTTAATAGGGTTATTTGTTCCTCTGGAGTCTAACTTCTTGAGTTCTTTGTATATATTGGATATTTGCCCTCTATCAGATATAGAATTGGTAAAGATCTTTTCCCAATCTGGGCTGTGTGATATTGTTAAATAAATTAAGCAAGATATCTTCTTTTTTCCTTCAGAGCCTACTTGAAATCTTAAGTCCAGTTATGTGGGAAAATACAGGCTAGGATGCAAGCCCTTCAAACAACTTCAAACTTTCCTAGTCTGTCTAGAAATGATTATCCCACAATAGAAGTAAGCTAGGGACTATGTCTCCCTTGTTTGTAATTTCTGCAAATTCAAATAGAAAGCCAGAGTTTAGGAAGAGTTTTAATTTAAAATAAAGTTCACAATCATTCAACCAAAGTCTTTATTACTCAGAGATATGTATATATACTTATCTCTAAGGTCAACAGGCCAGAGATGGCATCTGATAAATGTGTATTTCAGTGTAGATGCTTCCTTGGCTCACTGTTTTATTCCTGCTAAATTATTATCCAGGGCAGGGAGAAATGGGCATTGTCACTCCCACAGGAACAGAATCAGACAGTCTATCTCATGATGATCTTTACTGATAAACTTGAAGGTCATTAATTATGGTTATACATTGATGGGTGAAACATTTTACACTTATTTAATCTTTTTAAATTATAAAAAGGCTATATCAAGCTCCTGTCATCCAGCACTTGCTGGCATTCACAATAGTGTCTAGATTTGATGATTGAATATGGGAAGGATTCCCAGGTGGAGCAGTCTCTTGGCTGTCCTTCCTTTAGTCTCTGCTCCATTGTTTGTCTCTACAACTCCTTCCATAGGTATTTTGTTTCCCCTTTTAAGAAGGAGAGAAGTATCCATACTTTGGTCTTCCTTCTTCTTGAGCTGTCTCCTGAGAGGCTCTGACAGGTCCCGACTAATACAGAAGTAAAGGCTCACAGTCATCCATTCGACTGAGTACAGGATCCCCAAAGAAGGAGCTAGAGAAAGGACCCAAGGAGCTGAAGGATTTGCAGTCCCTTAGAACGAACAACAATATGAACAAACTAGTACCCTCAGAGCTCTCAGGGACTAGAATTCCAACCAAATAGTACACATGGGGGGACTCATGGTTCCAGCAGCATGTATATAGCAGATGGCCAAGTCGATCATCAATGGGAGGAGAGGCCCTTGGCCCTGTGAAGGTTCTATGTCCCAGTGTAGGGGAATGCCAGAGCCAGTAAGCAGGAGGGGATGGGATGGTGAGCAGGGGGAGGGGGAAGGGAACAGGGGATTGTTTTAGTTTTTGTTTTTTTAATTTTATTTATTTTTCTTTTTTTTGGAGAGGAACCTGGGGAAAGAGATATTGTAAATAAAGAAGACATCTAATAAAAAATTATAAAAAAGCTATTGGCATTATAATACATAATTTATTAAAGAAGAACAGACCCAAGAATTAGAAGACCATGACCAATGACCAATCAAGGGAGAGGTAGATTTTTACCTTTTAATTCTGTTCAAATTTTTATTGTAGCTTTCTTTTTTCTTATTTGTAACTATATTATGTGTGTGTGTACATAATACTTTCATAAATAAAAAATTACTTTTCATTCATAATGTAGAATTTATATTTAGTTTCAGTGAATTTCTGATGATTCACTTGTGTATTTGAGCTTATGTGTTTTACACAATTATACATCTATTTATAGATATATATAGATATATTTTTATTTGAATGAAAAACTAACCATATTTGCTATAAGGTTTATGATGGATTTGGCAAGTACTTTTAGTCTTATAACCACTGTTCATTTTACTTTATCATTCTCCTTTCAGCAAGTATGGAAAATAGGTCAAAAGTAAGACTAATGTTTATTCAAATAATCTATAAAATATGAATCCTAAGCATCTGTTTAGCATCTGAGCAGGAATGATGTGCAGATTCAACAAGCATTAGAGAGGGAGATTTTTTCAGTGAAAATTAAGTATTTTCTGAATATTGTTGTCATTAAGGATTGAATAATGGCCATTTCCATGATAATCTTATTATACCTGATAAAGAGCTAAATAAAGTTGTACTAAACAAATATACTCTGAGAGATTTGTCACTTTGTTTTCTTATATACTTTTATCTGTATTGGTATTTTGCCTGCATGTATGTATGTGAGCGTGTCAAATCTTGGAGTTACAGACAGCCATGAGATACCATGTGGGTGCTGGGAATTCAGCCTGTGTCCTCCGTAGAGCAGTCAGCGTTCTTAACTCCTGAGTCATATCTCCAGCCCTGAAATTTGTCAGTATTTAAATCATACAAATTTTATAAGAGTGCTTCATTTTTTCCTAGTACTTTTTTTACTAGTTATTTTCTTTATTTACATTTCAAATGATATCTCCTCTCCCGGTTTTCCCTCAGAAAACAAACAAACAAAAAACAAACAAACAAACAAACTCTGTTTTCCCCCCCACTCGCCCTACTCACCAACCTACCCTCTCCCACTTACTGGCCCTGGCATTCCCCTACACTGGGGCATAGAACCTTCACAGGGCCAAGGGCCTCTCTTCCCATTGATGACTGACTTGGCTATCCTCTGCTATACATTTGATGCTGGAGCCATTAGTCCTACCATGTGTACTCTTTGGTTGGTGGTTGAGTCCCTGGGAGCTCTGAGGGTACTAGTTAGTTCATATTGTTGTTCATCCTAAGGGGCTGAAAACCCTTCAGCTCCTTGGGTCCTTTCTCTAGCTCCTACATTGTGGACCCTGTGCTCAGTCCCATGGGTGGCTGTGAGCCTCTACTTCTGTATTAGTCGAGCACTGGCAGAGCATCTCAGGAGACAGTATACCCAAAATACAATCCACAAACCATGAGAAATTCAAGAAGAAGGAAGACCAAGTGTGGATACTTTGATCCTTCTTAGAAGAGGGATCAAAATACCCCTGGAAGGAGTTGTAGAGACAAACTATGGAGCAGAAACTGAAAGAATGACAATCCAGAGACTGCTCCACCTGGGAATCCTTCCCATATTCAATCATCAAACCCAGACACTCTTGTGGATGCCAGCAAGTGCTGGCTGACAGGAGCCTGATATAGCTGTCTCCTGACAGACTGTTTTATTTTATTTTCTTGGATTTATAATTTTAAATAGGAAGTTACTTTAATACCTGCTAAGATTTTATTTGTGTGCATAATAATGAGTTTTATTATTACATTTTCTGGCATGTATATAATGTATTTTGTTCATATCCCCTCCCTTTATCTTCTCTCCTCCTGTTCCTATTTCTACTTTCTTTTCTTTTACTTTTTGAAGTTGAACATTGAGTTTAATTAGGGTTACTCACAGTGTGTGTGTGTGTGTGTGTGTGTGTGTGTGTGTGTATGTGTGTGTGTATAATGCTTCTGTAACTTACTAGTAGGTTTACTTCTGAAGAAAATGTATCTCCCTCCCTAGCAACCATTAAGTGACATAGATCCTGTGCCTTCTGAGCCTCTTCCTGTTACCAGGCTACTTGTGAGTCTCAAGAGAGATGTGGGGGCCTTGTAACCCACGACTTTAACAGTTTTAAACTGTGTATCCATCTTGAAGTGGGGGTGCTTCTGAATCTCTCTATGATACTTTTTTGGGCTTTGCCTATACTGGTCTTGTGCAGATAATCACAACTGCTATCATTTAAGAGTGCCACTTTCATGTCATTCCTAGAAAACACTATTACATAGCATCCCACCTTTTCCTATATCTCTTAACATTCTGCCTCCTCTTCTTCATGGTTATCTAGATGTTTAATTTAGAGCTGAGCATTGACTAGTCCTTTATTCTCTTACTAGGGACACTGAAGTTACAGATGCATGTGCTGAGTATAGGTTTTATGAACTGAAACTGGCTATTATTTTAATAATAAAATATTAAATTCTGTTATAATGTTTAAGATGTCTCAGAAAGGTCTACATTTCTACCACTTGCAGAAAAACAGAACAATAGTGTGCTTTTTGTTTCATTTTTGTTTTTGTTTTGTTTTGTTGTGTTTTTTTTTAATGAAAAGAGAAACTTAAGCATCAGGTTCTGATTTTTTGATAGCATCCCTGCAGCTATTCCTCATACTAAATTTTGATCCTGAAATAAATAAGAATAACAATAAATGACATCTAAATTCTAGGTGGTGAAAATAAACAAAAGGACTTACAATCCCAAGTGGAAGAAGCAATTAATAAATTTTACGCCATTAAGGATCAACATATAAATGTAGGTCTAATTAAAGTACAGTTATTGATTGACAGTACAAATCTGAAACAGAAGAAATGATCACTTAATAATGGAATGAAGGGATTAAATTTTTTTGCATAGTAGATATTTTTAAAAGCCTTTTAAAAATGACTTATATTTTTTGTGTACTAACTGTTTTGCCTGCATGCTTTGTATGTACTATGTGTGTTCCTGGTGCCTTTGGAGGTCAGAAGAGTACAATGAATGCCCTAGAACTGGAATTTTTAGTGGAATTATGAGAACCACCATGTGTGTTCAGGGACCTGAACTTGGGTCCTCTGCAAACAAACCAAATGAACTTTACTTCTGAGCCATCCCTTTAGCTTTGAGTAGATATTTTTAAATCTACAAATTAAAGTCTTTTTGTTAAATACTCAATTATTTAATCTCTTTGAGCTTCTTTTTTTTTTTTATTAGATGTTTTCTTATTTACAATATCTCCTTTGCCAGGTTCCCCTCCAAAAACAAAACAAAACAAAACAAAACAAAACAAAATAAAAAGAAAAGAAAAGAAGAAAAACAAATAAAATAAAAAAAAAAAACTAAAGCAATCCCCTGTTCCCTCCCCCTCTCCCTGCTCACCATCCCCCTCCCTCCTGCTCCCTGGCCCTGGCATTCCCCTACAGTAGGGCACAGAACCTTCACAGGGCCAAGGGCCTCCCCTCCAGTGATGACTGGCTTGGCCATCCTCTGCTAAATTAAAGTCTTAAGTACTAAAAACTCTTTACCATTGAAGGTAATGATTGTTTAACTTAAACAGTCCCACTGGTCTCAGTTGCTCCCAACGTTGGGACAGATGTCTTTTTTGGCTCCTTTTCATTCTCTGGCTCATTCTGTCTTCACCTGTGTCTAGCTTGTTCTCTCTCTGCAGCCTGTCTCTGTGCAACTGTTGTGGTAAAACTGCAACCTGCCTTCTGTCAGTTCCTTAAGCACTTTCCTTTCCTCCCCATTCTTGTGAGAGTTGGGCATATCCTGTTCTGTCAAATCTTTCTCTGATTCTTCCCTTTGTCTGCCACTCAATTAGATATCACTTTCAAGCATGGGTGCTTCCTTCTACAAATTAACTTCACCTTAATCCCCTTGGTTAGGATTAAAAGTGTGTAATAAGGTTATGTTTATATTCCAGCCAAGGTGCTTAAAGGTGTGGTAAGTGCTAAGCCATGTAGTAACCTGAAACAGCTTTTTTTTTCCCCCAGTAAATAACGCAATCTAAGTGGTTCACAGTGTGATCAGATATCCTGCAGCAGAGCTTGATAGGTGGTAGGCAGTAACAGAAAATCTAATTGGGAGACAAATGCTATGAGCTGATATTAGTAAGCCTGCTCAGTGTAGAGACAGACAAGCTGCTTCAGCTGAGAGAGACAGCCTTCCTTTGTTTGTTTTTTGATTCTACCTCACAGAATCCTCTTCAACTTTTCAAGCTCTTCTGATGTCCCTTAAAAGTTAATGCATGCCTCTTCTAGAAATGAATATATAAGTAAGGATAATGTTATTAATATGTTTGTTATAAATAACAGTCCTTCATGATAGCAAGCTGGTACATGTTCTGAATAGCAAACTACCTCTAATTTTACATACTCAATGATTCTTTAAGAACTTCTTAGTTATAAAATCATAAGTCCTTTTGTAGATTTCTGTCAAGTAGCTGATAAATGTAGGACTTGACATTCCTTAGCATTGGTGCTTGCAGTTGGCCAACCTCACTACTGAAACTGCTTTGAATATTTCTGTGGATATGGGTGGCTGCCTGTCTGCCTGCCTTTACTCATTTCCACAATGTTATGTAGATGGTTATGTGCATTACTTTGTGTTGTTCTGCAATAACAGAATCCTACAGCTTATATAAATCATAGACAAAAGAAGTTTATTCAGCTCATGAGTTGAGGGACTAAAAATGTCTAGGATTCAGAAGCTTCATCCGAGAAGGACCTTCTGCTCTATTTTCTGGGTACTTTTACTGGGTGTTTTCTTTAGTACTTTTGTCTAGGAGGAGTTTGAATTGGGGAGAATGCTTTTGGGAAAGAACATATAAAAAAAGGTTTTGTGTAGTTTTAATATATATGTATACATATACATATATATTATATGAGCAGGATATTGCTTTGACATATCAAAGAATTAGTCTTGCTGCTAACTGAAAGAACACTGAAGCAGGCTGATCCACTCGAGACTTGGGACCAGGAGTGAATGCCAGATCAGCATGATGTAAAAGCACAGGCTCCCAGACAAACCAACATTCATTCCTGGGGGTGGGTCCTTCTGGCAGCCTTTCCAGCTTTTGCCAGTATAGCTTGCTTATCAAAGCACTTTATCAGTGGGGAAGGGATGTGGGTTAACCACTTCACTTAGCTTTAGCTTCCCAGCTCACAATCTGTCAGCAAACAGCTGCTTTTCAACATGTACGCCCTGTACTGTGCAGCTGATGCCTGGCTGGGGACAAAGCCAGCTTTGTGTCAGGAAGGGGGCAGGAAGGAGCCGACCTTCAGTGAAAAGTGGCTAAGCCCAACTTCAAGCTTTAATTTATAAAGGTTCTTTGGTGAGCTGAGCATACCCTCCTTTTTATTTCAAGGTTCAAGGTTAACTTTAAAAGCATGGCTTACTGAGACAGGTAGACTGCAGATATATTATGGGAGGAGCGGTACAACTTTATCTCTAAAGCCATGGCTGTGCTGCCTGACTTCTTCCTGTCACTTCTGCCTTTCTCCTCATTCCTCTGTTCTCTTGTTTTCATGTACTATCTTCTGTTTTTTACGATCTTTCTGTCTGCACTTCAGTCTACTTAGAAATAGTGTGTAAGTTACCAACTACTTTTAGATGGTAATGGTAAAGAAAGTCTAGTTTTAGTGTCTGTAAGTTCACAAGACCCACAGAACTGATCCTAATCAATACATTCATTCTAAAATCACTAATTTTTAGGATTGTCTAGAAACAAACAAACAATGTAATTGAATGGTGCAGTAGACACTGATGTTGTCATGGACTCACACTTTTCCCCTTAGTGTGCAAGGTAGGATTCCATCTCAGGTTGAAATTTACCTACACCATGCTTTATTTCCCTCTTATGCATGGCTAGAAGTAGAGTCGGGATGCTTCCTGTATGTTCCTGGGCAGAAGGAGCAGAACTCTATGCTCAGCTGGCTAGGGAGCGACATACAGATCGAGACCACATACTTGAAAGGGCAAGTTTTACATAAAGTGTGTCACATAGCATAGAAGCTTTTGGCTAGTTCTACAGAGCAAATCAGTGTACTCTGCCTCCTTATTGGGCTATTTATTGTTGTCTGCTAGAATTTCATCTCTTTCCTACCTTTTCATTATATGAAAAAAATCAATGTTCACAAAGCATAAGCTGAAAGGACTTAATGAGTTTAAGTTGAAGTGGCCTAAGCAAGTTTACAACAGAGCACAAATGTTTTTAAAGCATTGGCTCATTTTGTAGCTCTGACGATTGTGATGCCTTGCTAGAAAAGTCATGTGTGATCCACAGTGTAGCTACCAAAGTTCAGGTTGCTCATACTGCAGTGTCTGGTTATCTCCAGAAAATAAGACCATGAAGGATAAGTAGAAACTGAGTCAACTTACTGGATCAAGATATGTACTGTGAGATGGGCTGCATCAGTTTTGCTGTATACTGCTTATGTTGCAAGTTTCACTGTAAAATTAGAATACAGAAGGCTCTGAAGTCTTTCAAGAAAGCAATTCCTCCACCCTCTTGTCTACAGTTTATTTTCCCATAGAATTATAAAGGCATGGATAGCTGTTACCTTCAGTATATCTTATAGTTATTTACTGATATTTATAAGATGAGAATTATAATTAATGAGTATATATAGTCCTATTATTGTTTAACATTCCTTTGGCATTTTGCCTGATATAAGACTTTTGGAATGAAGAAGTACTATGATAGGTTACCTCTAAGGGATGGCTAATGTCTAGAAGGCCTTCCTATAAGGGAGGTCAGGCATGGCTTAAATTTCTTAGTACCAATAGGTAGTAGGGTTCTGGAAAGAACTATTTTGTTTTCAGTTAGCAAGCTTCAGAAAGAATCAATAAACTAGCTCATTCCTGGGATGGGCATTTATGAACACAGATTCATAGTCTTGTGTTGATGTACTTAGATGGTTATCCAGCTAAGACATAATTTATCAACACCTTGTTATCTTAAATACTTTACTTAGCAGAGCCATAAATCCTCCTTAAAGGGACTTTATTTTGCCACTTAATTAAGTCTCCCTGGTTTCCTTCATTGACTTTAAAAGGGCATTCAAGGTTGACTTAATTTTCATTAGGCACTCAATTTCTTAACTATTAAACTCAAGAAAGAATACTGTCATCTAAGCCTTCATGACACAGTAAACTTAAGACTGAGACAGACCACAGACCAACCTTGTCAATGATGGGATGATTCCTAGAGAAGAGTTTGAGATACTATTTTACCATACCATTCTGTGCTATTTTTTTTTTTTAAAGAACCCAATTATGTAAGCTTATGGTGATGTTGCTGACAGAAGTGTCAGCTTAGTGTAAGGTGTTGTACTGAATGTAATGGGGAAAGAAATAATAAATAAGATATTTATTATCTGGAACTACTGAAGCCAGAAATATGTGAAATAGAAATGTGTGAAAAAGAACAGTAGGTGATTTCTTTGCAGATAAAGGAATGTATATGTGGACCTCCCCTTAGCTGGGTAGGGCTGAAGGAATGGGTAAGTTTAGAGAGTTGCAAAATTAAGAGAAGTATGTTCAGGCAGACAAGACTTGATACCCAAGGACAGAACCTTTGCTGACTTGGTGGCCCCCATGAAGCCTCCATGTCCCCTAGTCTGTATGAGTACACCTGAGAGCAGATGTCATTTGTAGCCGTGTTCTGCATATGAATTCTGGGGTGATTTGGTAGTCTATGAGTATGAGATTTTATTCAGCTATATGTCACAACCTCCTGGTCATAGTGTAGCTCTAGGAAGAAGTCTAGGGAGAGACATTGTGTAGTTCATAGTGGGTCCCACAAAGTTTCCAAGGGCTGCTTTCCACTTACCATCTTCAGCCCACACACTCTTGCTGTCATATAGTCAAAGTGGGTACATCAACTCAGACACCATGGTCAGCTTCCAGTCAACAGGGGAAATTGGTGAATTTGGCCTCTTTAATACCATAAATCATGTCGGTTATGGAAAGTTCTACTATATATATGTGAGGATTTAAAGATGAAAAGGTTACACACTGCACCTACATCTATAGCTTAGTGATAGAGAATGTGAATATGTGTTAGCCATATCATTTGCCCCAAATATAAATTATGCCTTTATATTGTGTGACAATGCTCTTCACTTTGCAGCCACCCCGAGAATGGTGCTGATTAAGGCCATAGGCCACATACAGCACAGGTGTGGTGATAGAAGTTAAGCGGGTTACTTTTTGTCTAGACAACTTATATTAATGAAATTGATCAGAATTGCTTTTGTGACTGACAATTGTTAAATTTTTTAAACAAAAACAGTAACAGAGATGATATGTAATTTTGAAAACCTTAAAATATTTATCATCAGAACAGAAAATATTTGCTAGATTTTTTTAAATTAGGAAAATTATGTTTAACTATGCATTATTTAAATAACAAGTATAGAAGTAAAGAATTAAAAAATCATGCATACCCTTATATTCTATAATAATTTACACAATTTTGTGTCTACTCAAAATATCTAAAATATATGTATATGTGTGAGTGTGTGGTTCCTGATGAATAAACACATTTGAACTTATATAAATGTTCATGCTAGTTGTTTTCAAATCTTAAAGACTTCACTATTGTAATTTTCAAGATTATATTTTATTATTGAAAATAGATTTTTTTCTTGAATAATTATTCTGATTATGATTTCCTCTCTGGTAGTCTTCCCAGTTCCTCTCCATCACCTTTCCCATCACAATCCACTCCTTTTCTCTCTCCTCCACCATACCTAGAAACAGTCATGTCCTTCCTTTTTATTTCTTATGGTTTTTTTCTTTTTAAATTCAGTGGAGTGCACCTTAAATCAAATCAGATAATGATTGGTTACTCCCACAACCATTGTGGCACCGTTGCCCTAGCAGGTTTGCAGGCGGGACAGAATTGTAGGCCAAAGTGGTTGGGTTGATGTGTATACTTCTCTTTTGATTAGAAAACAAAGAGGCTTCTAAGGGCCAACAGTAAAATAGAATACAATAAAAATATAATAAGCTGAAACAAAAACTAACATCAGAGTTGAACGAAACAGAAGGAAAAGAGCCAGAGTGAAGGCACAAGACACAGACCCACTTGTTTGTATGCTCAGGAATCCCATAAAAATACTAATCTGAGAGTCATAATATATATGCAAATGGCACTTTCTTCCTGCCTCTTCTTCGGCAGGGTTCTCTGAGCTCTTAGGGAAGGGATTTGATGGACACATCCTATTTAGGGCTGAGTGTTCCAAGGGATCTCACTCTCTTCATTATGTCTGGCTGTGGGTCTCTTAGTACTTGGTTTTGTCCTAGTTCACTGGATATCTAGTTTCAGGTTCTTGGTCACTCAAGCAGGATCAAATATGAATTCCATCTCCTGGATGTTAAGTCTCCAGCCCAGGACAAATGGCTAACTACAGTGCCTATTTAACATATCAAAGCGTCTTGGCTGCCAGATTCTTCCAGCATCCCTCAGTCCTTACCTGGTATGGCTGGCATACAAAGCCCCTTACCCTAAACTTCTCCAGCCTAGGGCCTGGGGTGCTCCTTCACAAGCTGCCCTTCTCTATAGACTCCAGCTGTTTTTATTACTCGGCCCTTTTTAAATTTATCCTTTACTCTCCTTGCTCTCCCTTCGCTCTTCTCCTCACATAGCTGGACTCAGTCATGTTCCCCCTGGATTCTCCCAGAGTCTGGCTGTGCTCTCCTTTTTATCTCTAATAAACTCTCTCCCTCTCTCCTCCCCAATACCTAGAAACATCCATGTCCTTCCATTTTATTCCTTCTTCTTCTTCTTTTTTTAATTCAGTGGAGTATACCTTACGTCAAATTAGATATTGGTTGGTTACTCCCACAAGCATTGTGACACTGTTGCCCTAGCATTTCTGCAGGCGGGACAGAATTGTAGATCAGAGTGGCTAGGTTGAAGTATACACTTCTCTTTTGATATCCTGCAGAGTACCTTTCCATACCAAAGACTAGAACACGGGGTGATGGTTCTACATAGGCCTCAGCTAGACCTCTATATGTTCAATAAGTTGTGTGGATATTTTCTTCATCAACAGGCCCTTGCTGTCAGTTTGTGGCAGATAACCTATAGTCTTGGCCTGTGTTGTTTGGGAATTTCCATGGGACACCTTTGCCAACAAATCAATTAGATATAACCCAGGCCTGGTATTGGAAGCTGCAATGGTGACAAGTGATGGCCAGTTGGGGTTTTTGTCTCCCCAATATTTGGCAATTTCATTTAGATTGCCCTCATATATTCATATATTTTAGGAAGCTTTTTATGATATTAGGCTTCCATACTGCCGCTCAAGTGGGCCTTAATTTTAGCTGTCTTTCCTGTATTTGGTATTTCTTGGCCTTTTAAAATATAAGTAAAATTTTTTGAGAATTTTATATGTGAAAACTACATTTATATACTTTCTACCTCTTAATCTCCCTCATATTTCAGATTCATGTTCTTTAATTTTACACACACACAGACAAGTGTGTGTGTGTGTGTGTGTGTGTGTGTGTGTGTGTGTGTGTGTTTGTATAAAATGCAGCTTGGGGAGTTGCATTAGTGTTATCTGTTTCTGTTCACTTGGGAATGGGTAATGTATCAGAGCAGTCATTCCCTAGGAAAGACTGTCTGAAGCTATTAACTGCCTATAGCTCTTCATCTTAGAATTGGACACATTGACATAGTAACTGCTGTTGATATTGTGAGGGTCTTGTTAGGTAAATATATTTTTGAGAGCTCATGGGTGCAACTTTTATATGATATATAGAAGACATTGTCTTGAAGTAGGCGTCCTGGTCCTCTTGAATCTCACAATCTTTTCCCCCTTCCTTTGTGATGGTTCCTGAACCTTACATGTAAGAATTGTCTTGTAGTTGTACTTACTGGGGGTAGCCACTCTTTCATCACTTCTTGTCTGCATTTCTAACGAATTAATGCATTTCTAATGACTTTTCAAAATGGTATCTGCTGCAAAAAGCAGCTTCTTCTTTATGAGGGTGAGATGTGTACTTGTCTGGCTATTGAAAATGCACTTAGAAGTTAGACGGGTTTAGTGAAGCCTAGTCTGAGCAGCCGCAGGCAGGGGGCTTTATTACAGGCTGGGGCGTGAATTCCTTCCTACTGAGTTGACCTTAGCATCAGTTACCCCCAAATTATGTGCCACTAGTGCACTTTTGGGTCATCTTGTGATTCTGGTCATTGTTGTGGCCTGTAGCTTTTGTAGTTGGATATGGCTGTTAGTTGCTTTTTCCTCATGGCAGTTTGGATAGCACTTTTGGATTACTAAGAGGGCACAGTTGGGATGTCCAGGTCTAGCTAGATTCCAAAGTCTGTGTCCAAAGTACATGGTGCCTTGAGTATATAGGTTTTACAGCAATGATCTTTATTATTTTGGGCATCTCTTCAACAATATTGACCACAAACTTGAATGCAAGATTCTCAAGCCTGATATTGTGGATTGGAGTGTTATCATCTGAACTAATATCTAAATTCCTTTAAAATGAATGTATATGTTTATACATGCATATATATTGTTAATTGTCCTAGTTTGCTTTAAATTGTGACCAAATGCATTTTGCTCAAAGGGATTTTTCTGACATGTCTATGTAATAGGTCATCATTGAGGGAAATCAGAGCAGGCACTCAGGCAGGAATTAAGGCAGAGTCTGTGGTGGAATGCTGCTTACTAGCTTATTCTCATGGTTCACTTAGCTTAATTTTTTTTATACAACCAAGGCCTACCCGCCCAAGGTTGACACTACCCACAGTGAGCTTCATCCTCCCACATCAATCATTAATCAAGGGAATGGCTCACATACTTGCCTACCAGCCAGTCTGTTGGATGCATTTCCTTGTTTAAGATTCCCTCTTGCTAGATGACTCCAGTCTGTAACTAAGTGGACAAAAACCTAATCAGCACATATATGGATTTAAGGAAACTTTAACTGATATGCTTCATAATAGCTCTTTCAAAAGTTCATGCTTTTATTTTTTTCTTTGGGATTCTTTTTGTATTTTGGGATGGTGTTTTGAGATAAGTTGTCGGCTAGATTAGCCTGGAAGTCATTATATAGACCAGAAAACTAAGCCTTCTATTCATGACATTTCGATTGCATCACCCTCCTGAGTGCTAGAATTTTAGGTTGGAACCATCACACCAGGATAGGATGTGCTTTTGAGCAGTGTATTCTTATACATGTATATGAATAGATAGAGATTTAGATATATCTTGTATGCTCTTAAACTCCAGAATTAAAGTGGGAGTGGTAAAAAGAAAAATACAAGCTTTATGACTATGCATTCTGCTTCAGATTAATGACAGTGACACATTTGCTAGCAGATAAGTTGTATTAGATTCATCTTGGCATTTGTCAAACAAAAACAAAAAAGCAAAGCAAACAAACAAAAAAACCAAAACCCACCCTTCTCAGTTTCAGGGCTTCTTAAAGAGACTGAGCATCAGCAGAGACCAGGAGTATGTGATTAAATCCACTTAGAGATTCTGACATGTGACTTGGGTTAGGAGCCACCCCTTGGTACATTTGCCTCTGAGGCATCAAGTCTTAGCACAGCATGGTGTAAATGATGCAATAAAAGCTATAGCAACAAACCCTGACAGCTTATCTCCAAAGAAATAAACTTTCAGGAGGGTCTTTTATCCCAAGAACACTTTTTTTGGGGTTTATATTTTTACATGTCAACAGTACACCTTTTCTTTTGAGAAATGCAAACATTAAGGAATAGAGAAGGTTAATTGGTGATAAAATGAAAAACAAATGCTCTATACCTTATGGCATTAAGTGTTTGCCTTTTCCAGACATTCTCCAAAGTTTTCCTTGGACTCTAGAATAAAAAAATTAGTACCTCCCCTCAAATAATTTTATACTTGTTGAGGGTATTGTCACTCGTGCAAATTAGTTTAAATATAGTATAACTGTTACTTTAGGAACCTCATTATTTGTGACAGTATGCTTGAGGTATCTTCCAGCAGTTATTATTTGTTGACTGATGAGATAGCAAATTCTTGGTTTGATATTTATATAATTGTCATTCCATTGGTCATAAGACTAGTTTAAACTACAAATTAAGAATGCAAATATCAACTCAACCCATGAACTATTACCAACCTCAGTCTTTTCCTGAATAATTCTTTCCCCTCTTCACATGATATAATATACATGTATTGTTGAATAAATACCTGAAAATTTCTTTAACCATGGGTTTTATTTTAATCATTCATGATTTTTAATTCAGAATTCTTAAAAATGAGAGTGCAGTGTCTAACAGCTGGTATCTTTGCCATTACTGTGGTAGAAGCATTACATCATCACTAGGAATCTGCAGGTTTTCTACAAGGAAGAGATCAGAAAAACTGAGAAGGCTGAGATAAAGGAGGTGGATGAGATACACAGGGACCTAGCTCAGTGTCGAACTGCTGGGACTTACGGATGGGACCTCCTGAAGAGGAATTGGCAATAAAATCAGATTACAAATGTACAAACATGGGATGACAAGAAGACCTTTAGAAGGTTACTGTTTTGTTGATTAACATCTCATAAGAGTGAATCTTGTTCTCATAAATACAATGTGACATTGCCATTGCCAATCTTAAAATTAGATTAGTGTCTTATATATACAGATCTGGTGTAAAACTCAGAATTTAGCCTGAATAGTTAAAAAATACTTTATGTTTAATACCAAAGTATATACATTATAAACATTCCACAGTAGAATATGATTACCAGCCTCATTTTGTGATTAAAGCTGCCTATACCTTGAGTCTTTACTTAATAAACATTTTTTAATAAAATAAAACATTTTTAAACTAAAAAAGTCTCAAATTGTTGTTCAATTTTTTAGTGTCACTGTTTTATAAGAATCAGTAAATTGATAGGAAATCAGTAAGAACTGTATTCTATCTAGAAATATGCCGTGTATTCAGTTTTACCATAACTTTGGGGAAGATACATCAGCTAACTGTGAATTAGTTGTATGTCAGTCAGTGAAGACATTGTAAGTGCTATTTACATTGTTGGCTAAATCAGATGCCTTGGGAGCAAGTCCCTGTTTTTTTTCCTTTCCCCATGTTTGTATATTTTTGTAAGTTTGTTAGGGAAGAAATTATTTGTTCATTTGTTAATATGTATGTATCTAATAACTAAAAATAGTACCTGGTATGCATACAGTAAATTTTTAATCAATGAATGGATTTCAGAAATTATTTTAAAAATGATCAAGATACCTTAGTGATTATATAATAAGCCAAGGCAGTGGGAAAATATAAGTACTAAAATAAGATGATGCCTATAATGAGGTTCATAAAGATGACTTCCATGGAATTTTGTGGAATGAAGATTCGGCCCACCATTTTCCAGTTATGTAGAACTCCATATCAGAAATTTAAAAAGAAAATTAGATTTACTGCCTCCTATAGTATTTTTAACCTGTACTACTCTCCTTTTAAATGCTTCACATAGGTGACTGGGAGATAGAGGCAATACCATGTGTCCTAGACACCACCTGCCCCAGAAAATAGTTCACTGGTTATGTCTTGTAGGTAATGACCTAGTTGTACCAAGTTAGAGATGCAGGGCAACTGAATTATCTTTGCTGGAATTATATTCCACATTTGGTTCTTTAGAGACCCTCCCATCTTAACTCACTCCTTATGGATCTTTAATTATGTACATATCAGTAAATGTTCTGATTGTATGATTATATTCTTGGATGTTCTCTTGGTACCCACCTAAATTTGTCCCACCTTTCATTCTAATGCACACTTCTTGATTGTTTTCAGGTACTCAGTACTAGGTTAATTTATTCATTTGTTCATCCTAGTGAATGCCTTCTTCTCCTGTTAATATTTTTTTTCTCCCTCCTCCATTTGAAGGTCTTGCATACACCACACACATGCACTGCCATTACTCCCCAGCCATGAAATTATGTAGTTCAAATGTTGTTTAACAAAATTAGGCAGTGGCTAAAATGGCTAATGATTAATTCATAAAACGCTTCACAAATCTAATCTACTTAGGAACTCTGCAGAGGCGGCGAGTATGGCCAGAAATCCTAAGAGCACTCTGTGCTCTGTGCTGTTCTCTGCTTGCTTACTGATGCTTACTCCCATGGGTTTGCCAGTCTGTAAGCACTTCCAGACTGGCTTTACTTTCCTTGTTCTATACCCACACATCCTAAATACTTTCTTCCTCATCATTTTCCAGGCAGTCAACTCTTCCATTCTCAGGAAGACGTTCTCGCGGCACCCACCTAAATTTGTCCCATCTTTCATTCTAACACACAGTTCTGCCTCATGATTTTTTTTCTTTCAGATTCTGAGTATTAGAGTGAACTATTCATTTGCTTGTTCTAGCGAATGCTTTCCTTTCTGCTAATCCTAGTAAGGTGGGTGTCTTTATTTGTTAGTTTCCTTCAATAATATCACACACAGCAACATCAGCGCAGAAAGGTTGAGAAATGGACTCAGTGAATGAATGTCAGATGTGGACCTCGTGACCTTCCTGAGGTCCAGTGCCCATGGAGAGGGAGAAGCTTTCTAGTTCTCTATCTCTTTGTGTAGCTTCTCAGAAATGCAGAATTGTAGGCCTCACCAACATCTGCTCTTAGGAGATGTATTCTAACAGGAGGTCCCTTTATGCACATTAGAGCAGAGAACATTGAGTTTAGCATAGCCTGCACCTGGCCTGTTTCACTTACTTATATTACATGCTTGGCCCCAAAGGCATTTGAATTTCAACCCTGGCATAGAGAGTAATATGATCATTTTTACGTGTGAGAGAGTTGACACAGTAATAATTGATTTTGTTTATAATAAAGCAATTGGAGAAACTGTTATTGTATTTAGGTTGCATCTTAATTATAATACTCATGTCTTTGGCCTTTTCCATTTTAGTGAAAAGTGGGATGTCTACCACCACATCTCTCAGCAGTATGCTTTGACCTAAAGTATACTCACATTTTAGTGAACCACTTTAGAACAATTTACTGTGTTTGTCTAGTGCACATGGTCTTGTTTGCAGCCAATACATATTTTGGCAATTGTACTATTTTAAAAGATATATATATTTCTTTCACCATCAAAAATAACAGTTACAAAGGAATGGCTGTAGTGAGTCTTATAAATTCTTTTTGGTAGACATGTCATTGATCCCCAGAGAGGAGTTAGGCCCCAAGTCTTACAGTCATGAAGTCAGTTGTACAATTGTTTACTGCAAATTCTTGGGAAAGTAAAGATAAGAAGGCCATTTTATGTTCATTTTATATATGGAGCAAGGTCCATGTAAAATAGAAAATGAACCACGTGAAATTGTGTATCCCCTCTTAAGCTCTCCCTACACATTCCCAGATGCTAAAATAAGAATACTCTTCAGGTCTTAAGAGCACTATGTTAACAGTTGCCTCAGTTGTCTTTTTAAAAAAGCTTTCTAACTTTAGAAACCTAAGACAGATATTCCCATACTGTACCCTCAACATACTTTAAAAAACTGAGTATACATTTATTCTTGTTCACTTCCATTTTTTGAAACAATTTTTTAAAGGAACCCTGATGAAAGGTTTAGAATCTCATGTAAGAGTCAGATGGCAAACTTCAGGGACAGCCTCTGGTGTCATAGGTGAGAGTGACATGGCTCTGTTTGTACGTTCAGATAAGCACCTGCCTCCTCCCAGATACCTGTCTTACTGTTCCCGTAGCACAGTGTCGTTGCAATCTCAGGGAGTTTAATGGTGTGATAGAAGACAGGCTATCGGTCTTATAGTTCAAGGTGTGATTAGGACCAGGGTAAAATTCCTCTAAAAGCTTACCTTGTAGAGCGAGTAGTATTTCATATACCTTCCATATGTAATTTAAAATATCCTTTAAGTTTCTTTTTTAATTAGAATCACTTTTTTAAAGTGTGCTGCTCTTCCAATTATAGGTAGATGTTTTAAGGTGATCTCTCTTTCTTTGGACTGTCATAGTGGAACACTGTAAGTGTATGTATAGTTATTTTGTAAACCAGCCCAAGTTGGTCATAGATTTTCCCAGAGCACAATTGACATTATTTCATAGTAAGAGCCATGCTTGATATAAATCTTTCAGAATTATAATGTTTGCCATGGACCCTGATGAGTGTGATAGGTAAGTTCATGAACCATGCTCCTTCATCACAGACACAGCTTTTAGGAAAGGCCAGTACCCTGCCCAGATTCTAGTGGGGTTTGCAGGACCACAGTGGACCTGCTTCAGTGTCTCTTAAGTTGTGTGGTAACTCACTATGGACTGAGTGGAAATGCAGTGACTCAGAGGCAAGGTGGGTTGACAGATTGGACAGTCATCACCAAGCAATTAAATAAGGATTAGAATGTATTGCAGGTGAAAAATATCTGAGGAAATTATGTGTTTGTATACAAGAGGAAGTGATATACTCAGGTGGAGGAAGCCAAAATTAAACAAAATGAGTATTTTTTTCAGATATCAGATTTATTTTGTTTTAAACTTTAATAAAATGTTTTAAACTTAATAAAATGCTTTATAGTTCATAGGCCAGTTTCTAAAATTAGGGTAAAAGTCTTAGGGAATCTCTGCTTTCTTGTTTCCCTGGTTTAAAAAAAAAAAGCACAGCAAAGCCATTTATCTTGCATAATTATCCTCATAAACTTTAAAGTATGCTTCTCTCCAAAACATTATTGGCGTTGATCTGGCATATAGTCATCACACAAGTAATTACAGCTCTTAACTGGAACACAGTCCACAGTATTTACTAGCCCCTGTTATGAAGACATAAATCATCTAATAAAACAGTGAGTGGACACATTGCTTGTCGTTTGTTTACTTTAAGCGTGCTCTGCGGGTCTTCTGCATGAAAGCTCAAGCCGTCTGGGGCTGGGTTTGCAGACTGTCCTTATCATTGACAGAAAGCAGTGTGTGTGCATCCTGCAGACCCATTTCCTTATTTAAAGTGGGCATCCTTCCTCCACTGAGATGTGCTTCCTTTTTCATTACAGTGCTGGAGACGAAGCCTTTGTAAGCCCTTAAAGGCACATCCCTTCCAAATGACCTTTTGTCCTAAGTGGCTAAGATGTATTGTTTAGTCCGCTCAGAATTGCATGGGGTATCCTAGGAATTTTTGTTTTGGTTAATTAAGTTTGGAAATGTGTCATTTTTTTCCCATTATAAAGCATAAATGAAAGTACAGTGGAATTGATTTTGGTGTTCTGGTAGTTGAGATAGTCATAGAAGTAAATGATGTGGGATATCAAACTGTGTTCACCTTTTCTCCACTCAGAAACCTAAAACATGCTTAACTTCAATTAAGTGATCTTTTCCTCTTGAAGGGTGCTCTCTATCCACATCAGGATTCTAAGCAAGCTAATCTTTAGTAACTGTTCCAAACAGACTTAGACTGCTGGCCTGGATGGAAGAATCTTTATATTTAAAAGTCTCTAAAATTAAAAATCAAAACCAAAATATATTGAACTACTTACGATGTTTTCTTATAAGTTAGACTTTTTTGAAGTAGACCTTTTATAATAGTTGCCTTTAAACATGTTCTTTTCTAGAAATTTGGATTTCTATAATGATTTGAAGCTTTTTATAACCCGTGATCAGAGAATCACAGATATTAGGCTTTTGGTGGGATACACATGTAGAAAAGGGTTCTAGTGGTAATTTTGTGTGATTGCTGCAACAGAATTTTAGTTTTCTTCACGTTTCTTTTTTTTCAATTGCTGATCTTCGTACTTTTCATTTTAAGTCTATCTTTAATAAGAAAACTTTATTTGTAAATGTATGAAGTATACACAATAGCCCTTACACTATTTTCCAGTACCTGCCATGTACTCTCCTTTCTTTTTTGTCTCCTTAGTTTTGTTTCTAGAGAATCCCCATTTTTTAATTTCTGTGTTCAGAGACCAGTGAATTTTGTCATTATGCACCCTTAGTCAAATATAAATCGCCTACTGTGATGTTAGAATTCCTCTTTCACAGTTTTCCCTGGATTTGCATCTTCTTATAAGAGTTGCTTATTCCATTTCTTTGTATCTTAAACAGTGAAAATAATCTTTTCCAGCTACTTCCCCATAGTCCCATTCAAGGTTATCAAAGAAATAGTAAATGAAAAGGAAAAGTAATTAGACCCTGGAATTCAGAGCTTTTTGGCTGTTGAAGGCTCTCTCCATATTAGGCTTGCTCCTCCTCTGCTCCTGTGTCCTTCACTTAAGAGCCTGTAGCCAAGCTGCCCAGGCGATTCCTCATGTCTGTCTGCTTTTGCTGTGCACCATGCTGCTCTCCACTGAGGGGAGACCTCACCCTTCAAAGTTTTGAGGGAGCACGCCCCTCAGGAATCCATTGTAGACTATTCTCCTGTCCTACCTCTTAGTTTACCCTCAGGAATCCATTGTAGACTATTCTGCTGTCCCACCTCTTAGTTTACCATTGTAGCTTTGCTTATGTTTTCATTAATATGTACTCTAGAAAACTAGGGAAATTTTTGATAGTTTTCTTTGATTTTAGTATTATCTTATGTCTTATATGATTGTTATCCATACTTGGAAAATTTGCTTACCTTATTTCTGATATATTTTAAAAGTATATATATATATATATATATCAGAGAACAACTTTGTAGAGCCTTTTGTCTCCTACTCTGACTTGGATTCTGGGGATTGAGCTCAGGTCCTCAAGCCCGTGATGAGCTATATTGCCAGTCTTTCATGGTCCTGTTTCCTAATAACATCTCAGAATTACTATGAAGCTCTCCATGTAGGCAGTATTCAATGAAGTAATTAAAACATGCCATTTGTGTTGCACAGTAAGTAATTTAGACGTGACCAGTAGGCACTACACCATATACTTCTGTGAAGCTCACTTAGCCATGAATTTCAAAGTAGTCTCTGGGGAAAGCTCCTAGGAAATATTGATTGTGAAATCATGAGTAGTGAAGAAAATGTTAATGCCAAAGTTCCATGTTTTGCTGATAGTATATACAAATTGTGCAGAGGTAAAACTGATATAATAAATTTGCATTAGTTGCCAGTGAGAGAAAATAAAGCTGGCCTCTCAGATGCTGATGGTTTTGAAAATAATGCTCTAATCTGCTAAGAAAAGGAGATCTGTGGCTTAAACTTTGTCTTGCTTACAGATGGCAAAGGCCTTTTTACTTGACTTTTATGTTTGAAAAAGATCATTCTTTCTTATCCTTATTTTATACTTCATTAATTCATGGTACACACTGAAGGTGTTAGTATAGGGCTGAGAAGCAGAACAGATGGGGCCCAAGATTGGGAGTGAAGGTGAATGCCTGGGAACTAGGGCCCTGTGGAGCCTTTTGGGTGTGAAGTGAGAAACCATGGGACACTTTCTACACCTTGAGATAAAGAGCCACTTGGTCATCAACCCCAAGAGGTCAGTGGCCCAGAGACTGGTGGGGGCTCTTTGACTTTCTTTGCTTTTTGAACAGTTTTTAGTGAACATCCATGGAACTTAAGCCTTTCATGTTTAAAATATAATAAACAGGATTTGATCAAAATGTACTAATATCTTAAGATTAATTTTAGTATCTTCTAATTTCCTTCAGCTCTTTTTTTTGTCTCCCAAATGCTATAATCACTTACTTTAGTATGTTTCTAAATAATTACATTGAAGATCATATTCTCTCAGAGCATTACATTTTCTCACTGTCTTTGTGAGCTTATTTATTTTCTCATATGACTACCACGTCTTTTGCTGGGTGTTTTTTTCCCCCTAGGATTTGGTATATCTGTTGTTGTTGTTATCAATATTGGAACATTTGATTATTTGAGAGCCTGTAGCTCAGGCTACTCTGGAACTCATCTGTAGCCAAGACTGACTCAAATACTGAAATGCTCTTGCTATAAGAGCTGGGATTAGAGGTATATACCACAAAACCAGATTGTGCCTTAATTTTAAACCAAAAACACATTGGGATTGGAAAGTCAGCTTCTAAATGATTGCTTAAGGTTAGCTTGTATTCATTTTTAAATTTTACCTCATCAGTTATTCAGCACTAGTGCTTTTACCGCACACTCAAAAAATAGTTATCTCAACCTTTTATTTTAATAGTTTTAAATATTTATGATTATCCTAATAATTATATATTTCAAGCTCAGTTTTATTCTCTTTAATTTTATAATGAATTAGTTTATTTGTATTTATTTTTTATGTCTGATCTGCTTATCTCAATATTAGTAGTTTGTATTTTCTGCTTTTTCTTTTCATCTTTTTCATGTTTCTTGTCTATAGGTACTTTGAGTTTTATATCTTGACCCTCAGATTCTATGTCAGAATTTATAGTGTATATATTCTTTTTGTTTTTTGATTAATTTTAACATACATCATGAAGTTTAAATCAAATTAATAGTTTTCTACTCAAAATGCTTGTCCTCTGATCAGCCATCCATGTCTCAGTTGCTTTCCAGTAATGCAGTTCCTCCATGTGCCTGGTTTCCAGGTACATTTTGTCTTGCTTCGTTTTCAGCGTGGCTGATAATTACTATGATTGCATATGGTCACCAATTTTATCACCATTTCTTCTTCTGTCCAGTTCTTTCTTTTTAGTTAGAATCTCTTCTATTCACATTTTTTTCTTTATGATGATTTCTTTGAGTATCTGAAATATAGGCTCTGCTTTTGTCTGAAAATATTTTTATGTCTAGTTGGCTAGTTGACAATGTTTAAATTATTAATTTTTTAAGCCAATGAAAATATTCTATCTTTTTTATGCTACTGGTATAATTTTTATTCTTTATACATAGCATCTTTCCTTTTAGGACTTTTTCTTACTTTTTTTTAAATCTAAGAATATAAATGTATATTTGTGGTTGTGTAGTTTGCCTGTGAGTTGAGAATAGTTTTTAGTCAGAAGTTCAATTTTATACTGTTAAGTGGGTGGTAAGTTTTACTTTATAGTGTCTATTATTACTTTTGATAAGTAGATTTGATAAGTGAGTTTTGTTTGTGCTTTCTCCTTATTTTCTGTACAAATCTTGTATTTATATTATTTCCACCCCCCACTTTGACTGAGCTCATTTAGTGTTGTGGTTGCTCTTTTGTAGATATGATAGGCATGTTTGCAGCTGACTACTGGGGGTTGGTTAACCTATTAATCAGCTTTTCCCTAGAGAAAACTGATTTTCCCTTTCTCAGCAGCCATTGTCTGTAGCTCTTCCTCTAGGAGTGGGTCCTTGTGAAATTTCCCCTATTCATATTGGCATATCAGCCGGCATTGTCTTACCGTATGCAGGTCTGGTTTAGTAACCATGTCATTGAGATTTCATGGGTATAGCATCCCTCTAAGGTTTAGAGGATACTATCTTAGAGCAGACCTCTGGTCCTCTGGCTCTTAGAACCTTTCTTTCTCTTCTTTCATGATATTCCCTGAACCTCAGAAATACAGCTTGGCTTGTAGATGTATCAGTTAGAGCTGGGCACCCCACAGTCACTTATTCTCTGTGTTTTTACTAGCTGTGGCTCTCTGCAGTAGCTCCTGTCTGCTGCAGTATTACGTTCTAAAAAATTACTGACCCCTGGGGCCAGAGGGATGGCTCAGTGCTTAAGAGCATTTGATGCTTTTGCAGAGGACTCAGGTTCCATTTCCAACATTCACATGGAGGCATATAACTGTCTGTAACCCCAGTTCCAGGGGATCTGTTATTCTCTTACGGCCTCCATAGTCATTGCATTCTTAATGGTGTTCATGTATATATAGACAAACAATGATGCACATAAAATAAAAATAAATCTTTGAAAAACTATTAAATCCTGATATTATTGTAATCTAGACTTGCCTCTAAGGAAGTTTGGCTTTCAGCTGGAGGCATGTGCCTTGTAATTGTTGCCTCATCTGGTGGCTAGAGCACTAAAGCTCCTGCGGTGTGTGGGGCAGCCTTCTGTGGGTAGTAAAAATGAGAGCTTGTGTGGGACAGTGTAATTAATGGGTATAGTGACAATGTCCAATGAATCTAGGTGTATGATCTTAAACATCATAATCTACAAAGCAGGCCTGGTGCTGCATGCATGCCTTTGATCCAAGCATGCTGGAGGCAGAGGCAGAGGCAGGTAGATCTTTATGAGTTCAAGGATAGCCCAGTTTACAAAATGGATTCCAGGACAGCCAGGGGAGTTACGCAGAAAAACCTGTCTCAACAAACAAACAAGCAAATAATCTACATGAATTGGGAACTAGCTTATCTTTAGCTGAGAAATTTAGTTTTATAAATTGAGGTAAAGAGAAGGCCAAAATGAAGAATACCATAAATATTTTGCTTGATGATACTTTTTTTCTGTTTTTACTTGTATCTTTAATCCTATATTTCTGGTTGATAATGTTTGATTCAGTTTGCTTTGGATTGAGCATTTAGGTATTTATTTCATGTTTCTTGGTAGTTAGGAAAAAAGGTAAGTTGGTTTATTAATTTTCTATTTTAATAGCATTAAACCACTTAAATGTAGATTTCAGCCATTGGTGACTCCTGTTATTTTAGAGGGCCTATGTATCCATTCTTCTCTGTTGAGTGTCTAGATTTTATGCTCAGTAGATGAAGAGGTTCAACATTTGGTTCTTTGGAGTGACCGATTATAAATAGACCAGAAACCAGCAACAAGCTGGGCTGCTGTTTCACTAATGGCCTTTTTTCAAATACTTAAAAGCAAATGATTCATCAAATAGAACCACTGCAAGCAGAAACATGCCAATTTGTAGAATTTGACTCCTCCTAATCAGAGTGAAGCAACAGGATGCAGAGTTCCTGCTCTGCACCTGATTAAAGCCAAATGGAGGAGGAGCAGCTGCAACAGGAGGAAGCTCAGGACCATCTCAGCTGGGGGCAGAACAGTCACAGAAAGTCAGAGGAAAATGACTTTAAAAATACTTTCTACATGTGTTTTATTTTCCAGATATGCTTAGTAGATAAGCACATATTCAGTCCCAGGGTTAAGGTGGCCTTTTTCTCAACAAGTACTATTTAAGGAAAACAATAAATCTATTGATGTATGGTTTAAGCAAAATTTCTTCCTGTAGATATGTTATTTTTGGATAATGTTTTATTTTCCTAATTTTACTCAATTGTCTCTTTAGGAATTTATTGAAACTTTTAAAACAACCACTCTCTTGGCTTTTATTAAATATTAATAGTTTTCCTCTTTAAACTTCTATATTTTTTTTGCTAGTATGGGCTCTCTGATTATGATTTTTTTAAACATCTGGATTCGTTGTAGTGCTTTCCCACACTGCAGTAAAGCATTGTGGAAATGCTGTCGTTATTATACCACTTTTATAATTCTGTCACAGCTAAAGCTCTGCTTCCCTAAAAATACATCTTTGTTTTTTAAATAGAAACATTTCACTTACCCTAATTGAAAGTGTAGTTCTGAGGAAGTAGTAAAAAGTTTGAACAATTTTATATTAATTCCTGTATCTTTCAGTTTAGTTTTTTATGTGTGTGATTTTGATTTGATAATTGATTCCTACCTATATTATGTATTTATTGTTAAATGTGAGCTTTATGTGTGTGTATTACATATTGACTTATGAATAATGTCTTTTAATCCTCATGTTTTTATGGACTTAATTATTCCTATAATCTTTTTTTAAATTTTCTTTATTTACATGTCATGCGATATCTCCTTTCCCAGTTTCCCCTCCAAAAAAAACCAAACCAAAACAAAACAAAAAACAAAAAAACAACAACAAAATAAACCCCTGTTCCCTCCCCCCTCCCCTTGCTCACCAACCCACCCTCTCATACTTCCTGGCCCTGGCATTCCTCTACACTGGGGTATAGAACCTTCACAGGACCAAGGGCCTCTCCTCCCATTGATGACCGACTTGGCCACCCTCTGCTATACATATGCTGCTGGAGCCATGAGTCCCACCATGTGTACTCTTTGGTTGGTGGTTTAGTCCTTGGGAGCTCTTCTTAAAGTGTCATTTTCTTTGGATATATATTACAAATCTCTGGTGAAATTAGTTGTATAACAAACTTATAGGACCCCATAGCAGTTTTATATACTTTGCTAATTAAGATTTTAAGTTAAATATGTAATGTCAGCTATCAAGATGCCCTTCTTCATTTCTGAGCTCAGGACCAATAGTTAAGTTGTATTTTGTTTCCTTGTAGCACTTTGGATTCAAATAAGAGCCCTCTGCATGCTAGACAGTCTACTACTGAACTACATCACCAGTGCCTCATGCTAGTTTGATCCCATGGGTTGTATGGCTGCTCTTTACTGGAAAAGTCCCTTCTTGTCTTCAGCCAACTGGATGGTTTTGCTCTGTTTCATTATTAAATCATGAATGAGTACTGAATTTCCTCTGATTTCTGTTTTTGTTAAGATTATTGTTTTTCTCCTTATTCTTTTTTTAATATGTGAATTAAATTGATTGACCCAAAACAGATTTTGTATTTCTGAAATAAAACCCACTAGTATAGCATCCTTGCTGTATGTGTTCAGTGTGAAAATGTTAGGAATTCTTATATATATTCTTCTTATATATTCATAGTCTTTTCATCTTCATGTTTTAGTAGTGTCATTGTATCAAATGGGAAATGTTAACTCTTTCTGAAGTAATTTGTATAAGACTTGTTATTTATTTTATATGTTATAAATATTTATAGATTTCACCAAAAAATTTTATTTTGCACCTTCCTGTATGTTCATCTTTTCTATAGTTTCTCTTGTTAATTTCTAGTTTTGCTTCATTATGGTCAGATAATATAAGAAATTATTTCAAGTTTTTGTTGTTGTTGTTAGGACTTGATTTTGTGCCCTAGAATATGGACTAGGTCTCTGCCCTAGGGGATATTCATTAGGCTTCTGAGAAGGATGGGTGGTGCATGTTTGTTGAATGGAATATTCTATGAATGTCTATTTAGTCCAGTTGATCTATTATGTCTATTGTTAATTTTTCTCAGTATGGTCTAGCTATTGATGAGATCATGGTATGGATGCTTTATGGGAAAGACACAGGTAATGTATGCATTTCTTGGATCTGGGTGTATAGAAAGTAGTCAGAGCAAAACAGTTTATACTATGAGATTAAGGTATAGCCACTTAGCCAATCCTATGTTCTACCAGCTCAAATCTCCCACCCCTTAAGCTTCCTCCCAGAAGGTTATAGTTGTCTTGCATTCCTTGAGTAGGAATGAACACCTTTGATCTAAAATTGTTAAGGTTTGTGTAGCCTAGGAAGTTGAGACTCCTTAGTTAGTCCTTTGTATACTCTTGAGTTTTAGCCTTCTGTCTTTTCTTATTTACTGCTGTCTTTACTGTCTCTGTTAGGCTGCCTTTTGTTGCTATGGCTGCTTTAACTTTTCAGAAAGTAACCACTGTGGCTTTTTAACTACGTCTATTCCTTCTGCAGTTGGTAGTCCATATGGTAGCTCTGCCTCTTTTGTAGCTGTCCTTGTGGCTGACAGTGATGCTGCTTTTACAGCTTGGTCTGCCAATTGCCCAACTCTGTCTCTTTAGCTCCTGAGCTTCTCCAGCTTGGGCAGAAGCTGTTACACTTGCATCGGTTCTGACTCCTCTGTATTCTTCTTTCTTTGTGTTACTAGCTCAACCATACTTCTGAAAGTGGGCAAGGAAAAAAAACTTGAAAGAAGCCTTTTCATTTGCTTAATATTGCCTCAGAACCCAGTCATCAAGTGAGCTAAACGGCTGCTTATATAAACAGAGAAGGGGTGTCTGTACCAGTAACAGCAACCCTCTTGGGCAAATGATGGTTTGTATTTACACATAGCAAATATCATACAAATTGGGGGTCCTATTTACACTGGCCATGGCCTTGTCCCATTAGCAGACCTCTTGCTGGGCGATCAGAGGAGGAACTCTTCCTCTGGCCTATGTTGAGTATTCAAAATGTCCATTGATGGTATATGGGCAGCCAGATGACTGTTTGATTGAAAGTCCTTTGTTTCAAAAAAGATCAAGAGTGAGAATCTAAAAGCTGCTAATTAGGGAATCAAATTTCCATTTTGTAGATATATCACTATTTCTCCATTTAATGGCAATTGACCATATTTGTTGGTAACTTTTGGCTGAGTCTAAATAAGTTTATATCAATACTGATACAGTGTGTGTGTGTGTGTGTGTGTGTGTGTGTGTGTGTGTGTGTGTCTGTCTGTCTGTCTGTCTGTCTGTCTTTAGTTTCCTGCTTAGGACCTTGTTAGATTGTGTGGAGAGAGAGTATTTAACTCTATTAGAAACTGCCAACCATTCTTTGTTGGGATTTTTTAAAGTCTCAGTTTAGTATAAAGATAATGCTGGCTTTTGAGAGTGAGAAGTGTTTTGTTGCTTTTAAGGTCTGGTGAATACTGTGGGAACATATTGCTTAGTTAAGAGTGATAGAATATGCCAATCAATACATTTGTGTCTGGACTCTCTTGTGATTAACCCTGGGTAGTGGTTTATTAATATAACTGATTTTTTCCCCCCAACAAATCCAACTCTTGTTTTTATTGGTTTTTCTTTTTAGTTTCATTATTTCTAATCTCATATGTCTGTATGTTTCTTTTCTTTTCGTTCCTTTGTATTTATATTACCTCTTGCTTTCATTCTGTTGTTTCTTCTGTTGGAATATTTGTTCAATGCTACAGATTTTCCTCTAAGTACTGGTTTTTCTAAATTCCATATGTTTAGAAATATTTATTATATCTGTGTTTATGCATACTTGCCACAGGAGTGTGGATACCCATGGAGGCTAGAAGAGGGCATCAAAGCCCCTGAAGCTGGAGTTACAGTTTCCTGTTCTGGGTCCTGGGAACTGAATCCAGGTCAACTGCAAGAGTAGCAAGTAACTCTTAACTCCTGAATCATCTTTCCTGTCCCTTCATGTATTTTAGAAATGTGTGTGGGTATTTTGCCTTCCTGTCTGTCTCTGCAACATATGCGTGCAGTGCCCCTGGGGACCAAAAGAGAACATTTCATCTCCTAGGACTGAAGTTATATATGGTTGGAAGTTGCCATATAGGTGCTAGGAATTGAACCTGCATTCTCTGGGAGAGAAGCCAGTGCTTTTATCCATGAACCCATCTCTCCAGCCCCCCTTCATAAATTGTTGACACATTGTTTTCTTTTCATTTTGATTAGGTCCAAATTCTTTAAATTTTTTTCCTCGTCCATATGTTATTTATAAATGTGCTGTTAAGTTTTCTTAGATATTTTCTAAATGTGTTCATTATGATTTGAGAGCATACCTTAATTTTTCTCTTAAAAGTTGTTGAGCTATTTCATAGCCTTAAGTATGGTCTTTCTAATAAATGTTTCATGAAAATATGAAGAGTAGATAGATTTGCTGATTGTTCAGTAAGGCAATCTGTGCCAATTAGATCTTGTTTGTTAACTGGGAATGTATCATTAATCCTTAGTTGACTGCATTGTAAATTACTGCACTAGAGAGGTATGAGTAGTCTCTATCTCAAGTACTGAATGCTTAATTTTCTCCTTATTATCAGTTCTTGTCTAATGAGTTTGGTGCTTTTTTGCATACTTGTTAAAGGTTACTGGAGAATTAGTACTTTCCTACTACCCCAATACTCCCTCTATTCCTGATAATTGTGTTTTCTCTAAGATAAATATACCTATTTCCTATTGATTATTATTGTAACCATAATATGGTAATATACTCTCTCCTTTTTTATTTTGAACTACTTGTGCCTTTATATTTCAAAATTATTTCCTTTTTCTTGATTGTCTATTTATTTATTTACTTGCTCATTTATTTGTTTATGATATGCACATGTGCTTATTTATATACTATGGTACATATGTCAGACAACTCGAGAGAATTGGTTCTGTTTTCTTCCATATGGGTTTCATGGGATGAACGCAGGCTTGGCAGCTGGAACTTGGAGCAGCTCAGCTGTTCACTGTCCCTGAATTGAGTTTCTTATCACATATAGTTTTATACTATTTCCCTTGTTCTGTCATTCTCTGCATTTTTGTTGGTATATCTGACCATCCACATTTAAAGTCATTATATTAAATTGTTATGTTATATTAGTATTTGTATTCTATCACAGCACTTACATGTTGTTTCTTGCTTTTTCCACTTACTCCTGTCCTTTTTGGGTTTTCATTAAGCCCTGATTACATTCTAAATCATGTAAATAGTTTCCAAAAGTTACCAAGTATATAGCTACAAATAATATAATTCCAGTCTTAAGTACAATGCTACTTCATAGGTTCTATGCAAGTCTCAAAACAGAGTATTTCAATTTCTCTCGCCTCAGAACATGGTGCTCATGGTTCCTTTGCCTTCTCCAACCTTTTCTTGCCTTATTTGTGTTGAACTGGGCATTTTGAAAGCAGTCTCTTTGTCATCTTGTAGTCCACACTCATTTGTTAAGACAAGTAATTGCTTTTAGTATATTTATATTCATTTTTGCCTCCTTACTTGAGAAACTTTTGTAGTAGCTGATAGTTATATAGTTTCATTTTCTCCTTTGATTTTTATGCCATTATTTTCATAGATTTTATTTCTCCACATATGTTATGCTCATATATGTATGCAGATTTCAAAGATATTTATTTTATATATTTATCTCTATTTTTTTTTTCAATTTTTTGAGTCAATGTTTATGTGTGTACCTTTTGGGTTCACCACATGCAGGACAAGGACAGAAGAGGATGTCAGTTGTCCTCCTTTGTCACTTCTTTTTCCTTTGAGTCAAGGTCTCGTCCTGTACCTGGGCTTCATGTTTTCTCAACTAGGATGCAAACCTTTAAGCCTCAGAAATTGGTCAGCTTTTTACACTGTGTTGACAGCTAAGCCTCAGTCCTTATGGTTGTTGAGCAGGCACTTTAAAGCACTAAGCCACCTTCTCAGCGTGTGTATGTGTGTGTGTGTGTGTGTGTGTGTGTGTGTGTGTGTGTGTGTGTATGAGTGTGTGTACATATTTTAGGTTGTATATTGTGGAGTTGTATTTTGTATGTTTTCCCGTCTCACTTGCTTTCATACTTCATGGAACAATTTTAGACTTTGATCTGGAGTTTATTGGAGAAGGACACACGTGAGTCTCTTCACTCCCTTTTCATAGCCCTTTGTTAAGAACAGTCTCCTTCATATTCGTCTCTGTATTCAAGAGACCAGGGCTTGAGAAGGTGACTTCACGCATAAAGTGCTTTCAAGGGAGTATGAGGTTCTGAGCTTAGATCCCTGTAACCACATTAAAGGTGGCTTTGGTAGCTTTAACCCCAGTGCTGGGAACGGAGACAGGCTTACTAATCACCCTACCTAGCCAGAAAGCTGAACTGCATGTTCAGTGGAAGACCCTGTCTTAACAAAGTAAAGTGGGGGCTGGAGATAAGGCTTAACAGTTAACAGCATTTAACTTCTCTGGCTAAGGACATGGATTTGGTTCCTAGTACCCACATCAGATGGCTCACAACTGCCTGTAACTCCAGTTTTGGTGATCTTACATGTTCTGTTCTCCACAGGCACCAGGCATACACATGTTATACATATTTACACACAGATCATCCACACACATAGTTTTTTTTTTAAGTGAAGAACAGTAGAAGTAGACACCTAAACTGTGGGCCTTTAAGCCTCCTTGGGCATATTTATGGGCTGGTGTACCTTCACACATACATGAGTACACGACATTAAAACATACAAAATATTAACTTTTGGAATATTAGAACCATAAAATCCCCCAAACCGTATATAGCTGTGGACTACTTGTTATTTAACTCAAATGCAAGACGGAGAACAAGTTCGTAATGCTGTTGTTGGCTGTTCCTGTGATTGAGTTTACTTGGATATTGGTCATGAACTATCAATGACTTAAAGGTTCTTAGTCTGCTTTTCTTCTGCTATAAGACATAGTTAATGTACGTGTTCACCTTTGCCTTACTTTGTCCTGTTCTCACTAGGATAAAACTTCCCTAGTATGATTCTTAAGATTATTCATGGGACTAGAAAGATAGTTTGTCAATTATGAGAGATTCCTGCTTTTTCAGAGGACTGGAGTTTGGTTTCTAGCACCTGTGCTTATAACCCTAGCTCCAGGGAATTTGGCTACTAGGAGTATGAACCCTCATGAGTGTATACACACACACACACACACACACACACACACACACACACACACACACATACACACACAGAGAAAGAGACAGAGACAGAGACAGAGACAGACAGAGACAGACAGACAGAGACAGACAGACAGAGACTAAGAGAGAGAATGAGAGAGACAGAGAGAGAGAAAGAGAGAAACAGAGAGACAGAGAGAGAGGATGGAATTAAATAAATCTCTCAGCATATTTCAGCAGAACTTGCTAAGATGGTACCAGCTTTTTTCTGTCTCCTTAAGTTTTATGACTAATATTTCATCTTAATTGTAATATATATTTATATACAATCTGGAAGTCATGGGAAGCTGTGGTTTCTGCACCATAACTGATTTTTTGGAGTCACCATGGATAGCATACATATAGGAAACTTTTTTTTCTTTTTAAAGTTAAATAGTGGAAAACATGAATTTTGGAAATGTCGACATTTGACAGGGAGAAATGATTTTTTATCTAGCTTATATATTTAATAGTCATAGCTACACACAGTGATTCACTAGAAAATACAGGATTAAGAGGCCTCTGTGCTCAAGTCTAAAACTATCATAGAACAGATGATGCCCCTTTAAAAGCATGTCTCATAGGAAGGTGCAGGAGTCTTGGGTTTTATCTGGTTTCATCAGCCCTTAGTCACAGGGTTTCCAGAAACTCAAAGCAGCCCTCTTGAATTTTTAGTTGCATTAATAAAATAATTTTAAATCAAGACTGAACTCGACATATTTCTTACAGTTTAAGAGAAAACAAGAGGACAGGTAAGCTCTAAATCTCTACCTGGAAAAGGAGGGACATGAAGGAGAGGAAAAGAGAAAGGCATAGCTCTTTGCTTGGCTTGCATGGTCACAATGGAGGGCATCAAGCAACCACATGGCAGCAAGGTAGCTTCATATGAAGAATGAGAAAGCCTAAAGTACTAGAAGGTATTTGAAAGAAAGAAATGAAAAAGAAAAATACGTAGGCTTAAGAAAGCTGCATTGCCACTGCGGCTTAAGAAGGTTGTCTGGGAAGGAGAAGTATATTGTCTCATTGAGAGGATAATTACTGCTCCCATCTTTTTAGCAAGAGTTAGTGTGAATTAGCTTTTTTGGTATGGTCTCTTGGTCAGGTGACTGACAGGCCCAGCTAGATTAACTCTTAAGGAAATTGACAATGGTATATCATGTTCTAATCTTTGAAACAGAATAGAATTTCATTTTTACAGGGCCAGAGGTACGTAGGTAGAGAGTAGGTAGGTGAGTGTATGTGTGTATGTATGTATGTAAGTATGTATGTATGTATGTATGTATCTATGTATGTATGTATGGCCATCATCAGTGTCCTTGAAAAGTGACATAATAGTGAGACCTAAGATCTTCGAGATTTGAATCCATTGGTTGGGAAATGTGGCCCTGTGTTTGGAGCTAATGACTTCATGGCCTCCACTTCACTGTATGCTTTCATGTGAGTCTTGGGAAACTGGACAAAGAAACTCTTTAAGAAATATTCTTGTGCTATTGAGAGTTGGCCTGTCATCTCTCTGCCCATTGAATGTTAGTGATGAAATAGAGTGTAGAGTCCTCAGGATGTGTGAGTTTTTCTTTAGGGATGTTCTGAAAATATATAGATTCCCAAGTGTAACTGGCCAACCAAGAAAAAGAACTGAATACACACACACTTAACCATTTTCCTTCTCTAATATAGGATAATGATGCCTACCATATTGAAATAGTGATAAGAAGTAAAAGAAGGAAGTGGACAAAGAACAAGTGGGTAGTGATAGAGATAGAGGCAGCTTATTGTAAGGAGCTGGTTAGAAAGCAAGGAAAGCTATTGAGGTAGGATCTCAAAGAAGCTTGGACTCTGAGAGTGAGTCTGCACCTCTTATTGAATACCTCCAGGATTAGCATACTTAATATTTCATGTTCCTCATGTGCAGCCCTGGGTTAGGAAGGGTCTCCAGTCTATTCTGCCAGTGTACTTCTTTCATATGTTAATGGTTATGTCGCTTTTCTCTATTTTACTACCCTGCCGCACTAAGAGGAAATCCTTGAACCTAAAGGCTTGAACTTTAAATCGATATTTCAATGCAAATGACCAGAGAAAGAATGCTCTCTAGAGAGTTCTATAGTTAGAACTGTACAATAATATTATCTTATAATTACAGTAAAGCTCACAGTGTGCCAGACTTGCCATTTGCCTTAGTTGTTTGATCACTCAGCAGGGCGCTTTATAGTTCTCAACACAGCCAATGGCCCAACTCTTCAAGGCAGAAAACAAGCATGCTCTCCAGGGCGTGGTTTCATGGTTGTGAGACACTTCTCTACACTTCATGCCTCTTAATCATTAAAGCAAGAGAGTTTTACAAAATCGCTCTACCCCATCAGAGCCTGCTCAAATCACACTGGGAGTTTTCAAGGCATTTAATATTTTCTATTGTGTTTTTAGGTGAACGTGGAGTACTGTGAGTGAAATTTTCTTATATGCCACTTTTCTTTTTAACCTCTTCCTTTGAACAACAACCTTCTCTTTCTCCCCTTCTTCCTCCTCCTCCTTCTATTGAAAAAAATTTTTTTTTCTTATTCAATACATTCTGATTAGGGCTTCCCCTCCCCCTACTCTGTTCTATTAAACAAACAAAAACAAAGAGGCATTTAAGGAATAATAATAAAACAAAACAAGATAAGACAAAACCAAACAAATAGGAATAGGACAAAACAAAACAAAACAAAAAAAGCAAAAGAAAAAGCAAAATACAAAGCAAAAGAAAGTCTTATAGATAAGAGACACATATTCACACACACAGGAGTCCCATAAAAACATAAAACTAGAAACCATAAAATATACAGAGACATATGTAGATGTACTTTGTCTCATAATGCTGAGTCAGGGACTTCTTTTTCTTTTTTTCCTTACAGGTCCTATCCTATACTACTTTTTCTTAACTCAGAGGACATGGTAAGATGAGTGACTATATAACAGATTACTATCTTTCTCCTTTTTAGAATGTATTTCTGTATATTACTCTAAACACTCTATGTGAGGATTAAATGATAGAAAAAGATTGTAGAAATTATTGAGGGCAGACAATATAAAATAATGTGGAAAGACTTTTATTTAGGTAATATATAGAGTATATATACATGAAGTAATAGAAAATTATAAGTATGTTTGTTTTCATGTCATGCATACAGTTCCTATTTTGTTGTGGTTATTAAGAAATCTGCTACTGTAAGCATAAATTTGCAACCTTAGGGTTTTTTTTTTGTTTGTTTTTACCCTGAAAACAGTTGGTTTCATGGGTTCCATATTTCTGAATTTCTGCTTGTGCAACTGGGTAAATGGAGCAAGAGACATGCAGATGGCCTGCCTACATCAGTAGTGATAGTCCTGTTAGGGAAGTGCATCAAGAGGCTGCTCTAGGGTGTGTGTTCAGTGATAACCATGTGGAGAAATCTGTGATAGAGGATGAATTCTGTGATGAGAGCCAGACTTAAGAGTAGAAGACATCTTGAGTTTTATCTAGAAAATATAGAAGGTGAGGCACTGCTGTGAGGGGCCCGAGTTAAATGCAGACCAAGGAGCACCCTGTGATGTTAGAGATCCAGTTCTAAAACCCTGAGCTAACAGTAGAGGCCAGTGAGGGGGTTTTCTCTGTGAGTTTCCATGACATTGAACATTGTGCTTGGGAATGGAGAAGACAAATGGCTAGGTTTAAGCTGGATTGGCATGAGATCATGAAGTGAAATAGTCCTGATAGAGGAAGGACTGTGGCATACCATGCATGCAGGCTGGTTTTTGTTTTGTTTTGTTTTGTTTTTTTAAATCCAGATTTCTGATGAGAAAGAAGTCAACAGAAACTAAAACTGTTAAACCAGCATTCACATGCCAAAATGCCAGGTGATTTAGGGTGTAACCCCAGTCTCTGTCTGTTCTAGGACACATAAATTTGTCTCTGATTTTTCCCTTACAGAGTTGAAATCATAAAGAAGCAGTTGTTTTATGAGAAGTAAGTGGCCATTATAGACTGGCCCTGACAAAAATTTTCTTACCTCTAGCTTAGACTGTACAGATGAATTCCCTGAATCTTAGCGGTACCTAATATCTTGCATGAGACCTTGTGTTGTGAGGTAATTTAAAACCTTATTAATCGTAGCCCCATTGAGACAGGATTTGAGCTATTCCAGACACGCTCTTTATTAGAACTTAGCAACACAGTGTTTGAAAAAAAGTTCCACTAAGAAAACTAATAGGGCAAACAAGATTTTAAGGAGAGTGTTCCAACTGCTTAACGCGAGACTTTGTTGATAAGTACCCTTAAGTCCTTCTTAAGCACTAGAGAACGCTCGCTTACTTATAAACTATGCATTCATTACAAACCACACTTATCCAGTTATTAATGCATGGATTGATAATACATAACATTTTATTAGCTTAATGTTAGTTTCTGTGTTTTATAGATGGTTTCATCAACTAATGTCAAACTTTAGCTCATATAATTTTTCTCAAGAGCAGCATTAAATTTAGACAGAAGAAACCCACTAAAAACTTGCCTAAGAGGAGGTACTGCTTGACCATCTGCTATTTTATCCCACTGTCTTTATTTCTGTCTCTTCTCTTGACACACAGTTTTAGGAAAGCTAGGGAGAGAAGTATCCAACATTTCTTTAAAGGTTTCTGGCTAATTGTATCAGATATGTAGACTGTTATATATTATAGTCCAGAAAGCTTTAATAAATAGTAATATAGGACTGACTGCCAGGTGATAAAAATCTGTACCAGAGCTGGGCAGTGGTGGCGCACGCCTTTAATCCCAGCACTTGGGAGGCAGAGGCAGGCGGATTTCTGAGTTCGAGGCCAGCCTGGTCTACAGAGTGAGTTCCAGGACAGCCAGGGCTAGACAGAACTCCACGCCCCCCCAAAAAAAAATGTACCACGTCATCTGTGTCTGTCAGACAGCCTCGGTATATAATATCTGGGATACTAAAGAAGGACGTAAGTGAAGTTTGAAAGTTTGTGTTTAGCAAATTTTTAACAAAAGTTAAAAATTGTCGAATTCTCAAATTCTGAGTTAACTTCAAGTATACCTGGGTGGATAGTTTTTGATTAGGAATAATATACATTGGCCATTTCTCCCCCATCCCCTTCCTTCACTTGCCTTTGCCTCTCCCCATATCATTATCTCTGTCTCCTTCTTGTCTCTCATTCTCTTTCATTTCTATGCTGGATATTGTTCCCAGACAGTGGGCATGCTAGACTAGTGTTATAGCACTAGGATAGAACCCCATTCCTCTAGCATGTCATAACTTAACAAGTGGTATAGGAGTCTAAATGCCAAAGCACAATACATGGTTTTATCTCTGCCAGAAATTTAGGTCCTATAGGAAACTTTAGAAATCTTGAATTCAATTTAAAATTTTCAGTACTTATGAGGGCATAATAATAAACAATATTTGAGTACATTAGTTCTTTAAAAATTGTAAGGGCCCATGATTCACCTAAGTATGATACTCCAGATTCAAATAGTATGTAAATGCAGAGTGTTTTATTCTGCAGAAGTCCACCATGGTGGACTCCCATTATCAAGATAGAGAGACAACCAAGTGAGCTTGCAGGCCTGATTTAAAGCACATTAGTGAATTCCAGGGTCGGTGACCTCTGTGTAAATCTGTTGGGTCAATCTCTATGAACATTCCATTTCCCTGGTGTGGGGGCTAGAAACTTGCTGGAGAGGTTGGGAGACTGTTACTGAGAATATAGCTAAGGAAATCTGGAAACTGCTGGTGACCCATTGTGCTTGCCTCCAGCTAGGTGGCTTGGCAGCTTCTGAGGCCTGAACTTGCTTGGAATTGCTCAATCTTGGAAATAGATTTAGGCCTAGTATTAGGCCTAGTCTCCTTTACTGTCAATTTGAAGCCTGTCATGGAATCAGCCTAGCCTTCTCAAAAGGAATGAAGTACCACCATTTTATGCAACAGTGCTAATAAAACTTGAAAATAAAAGTAGCCAATCACAAAAGGGCATATGTTGTGTCTAGTATAGGTAGTAGAGGCAGAAAGTAGTTCAAGTGGTTAAGGTTGGAAGAGGGATGGAAGAAGAATTTATGGGGAATAGCTGCTGATGGAAGCAGGGTTTCTTTGTAGGTGATTAAAATGAAATTAACTCAGGGCTATTGCAAAGTAATAGTAAGTGGACTACTATAGGTGCTTTGACAGGACTTGAGGCCTGTCTGTCCTGAGGAGAGATGGGTTCCTCTCATTATCTCAGTCCCTGACATTTCCATTTCTGTCTTTGCATGTATCCCTTCAGCCAGTGTGAGGACAGTGATACAGCAGCCGTGGCTTATTAGCAGCCCTGCAAGAACCTTATGAGATGGTCATGTGTACCTGTTGGCAGATGAAGAGTGAGCCTAGTCAGCAAGCAGACTGTGATTACAGTTCTTTTCCTGACTTTAGGTCTCTGGCATTACTGATATGGCTAGGTATAATTTTATTTGTTTTTCTTCCTTTGTTTAAAAGAGTCTTATCTCTTTTGAAGATCATTTTAGTGAGTGAAGCAAATACTATGTATCCTGTAAAAAGAAGTTGTGTATTGAAAATGGTAGGAACTTTGTAACAGACAAGTATTTACAAAAATGTTAATGCACATTTTAACATTCAAGCTTTTGTGTATATAAACAAAAAGCACAGTTGTTTTTCTCTTCTTGATAATTTTGTCCTTTATATTTTAGACAAATTCCAGACTGGCTTTGAGCTTAATATTTCCAAGGAGATCCTGGGCTTCTGATCCTTTTGCCTCTCCTTCAGAGTGCTGTGATTATAGCTGTGCACCACTACGCCAGTTTTATATAATACTAGGGATCCACCCTACAGCTTTGTGCATGCTACTCAAACAATATTCCAAACTCTGTCCCCCGCTGGTTTTGTCCTGTAATTCAAACTGTAGATCCTAACCGAGGACATGATCTTTCTGTTGCTGTTCATGAGTGCTGACTTCTGGGCTGTGTGCTGAACATCTTCCATTGTTTCCCAAACTGACACTTGATACTTGAGCTGAACAGAGGGTATACAGCCAGCAGCTGCTCAGGGTGCTTTTCCTTCCCTTTTTTCACCTAGGATCAGGCCCTGCTTTTGCAGGGCCTCATAGGGTTTGTTCAGCTCCTTGTCACCTGCTCCATTCCTGTCTTGGAGACATCAAGGTATAGCTTACAGTGACCCAAAGAATTTGTCTACTCTTTTCTCTTTGTTCCTCTTTAGCTCACTGTTCATGACTTATATGTAGTTATCTTGCCTGCCCTTCTGTAACTGGGATCCTTGCTTGCATGTCTCCTTTTCTTGTCATTTTTGATCTGCAGAGCATCTACCCCGTCCAAAAGTGAGGAAGTCAGAATCAGCCCTGAGTCTGTATAGTTATCAAACCTACCTCCTGCCTTCTGCGGTTTTTGCCCACCTGCTTACTTTTGTTTATTTTGGATGTTCGCCTTCTGGATTCAAAGCTTTAGATAGAAATTCTTCATACAACATTATTCTTAAGTTTTGATTAATTTTCTAATTATCATTATTCTGGATCTGTGAAACTATATTACTTTGTATTATTTTTTATTCTTTACAGTCCCCAAGTTCACATTGAACTGAGATCTTTTGAAAGATCTTAACCACACTTTTAACCACTGAACATCTCTCCAGTTCATATTTTATTATTTTTCAAGTATATGTGTGTGTGTGTGTGTGTGTGTGTGTGTGTGTGTGTGTGTGTGTGTGT
>JADRCD010234570.1:0-31034 GCA_019843815.1 Montemys delectorum
CAACAACCAAAAAAAACCCCACAACACTCAAGATAACATACATTTCCTTCTATGCTGCATCCTTGCAGCCTCTTTTTTTTTTTTTTTTTTTTAAAAAAAAAAAAAAAACTATAAAAGCTCACCCTTTCTCTTGCAGAAGAGAGTTGTTCATTTGGAATACAGGTAAACCCTTGACTTCCCTACCCCAGGACCGGGGACCCGACAGAGGCCCATGGATCTGATCTTCCCAGTGCGCGTTAAAAGCGGTTTGTGCTGATTATTATGATTTTGTGGCATTTTATTTGTTCAACTGGGTCTTCATTTATATGCATTTAGTTCCCCCACCTCTCTCTTGCTGTTTCTGAACAACCGTGGGATAGATACCCTTGTGTATTAATCTTCGAACTAATATGTGAGTACATCGGCAAGATAAATTCATTAATTAATTTGCTCAATGAATATTTATCGGGGCCTTTCTTTGTGCCAAGCACTTTTCTAGGAGCTAAGAATGCAACAAATTCTCTGAAGTAAAAGTTGCTGAGTCAGAGCATATACATTTTTAATTTTGATAGATATTACCAAATTGTGTTCCCTCAAAAATGCACATTCTATCAAAACCTTTTTTTTCTTTGTGCCTACAGCAGTGATTTTGTTCTTGTTCCCTATACCTCTGCCAAGATAATAAATGATCATTTTTATCTTTGCCAATCTGGTAGGTAAGACAACTGTATCCCACTCCAATGTCAATTTGCATTTGTCTCGATGTGAGGATTGTCCAACCTTGGGAAGTTCCGTAAGTTCCTGAGGCCCTGGCTTGCTGCTAGAACACAGCATGGAATCGAGTGTACTTGGATGATACACAGTCTGGAGTCTGCTTCCTCCTGGTCCCTCTTGTTCTGCATGGCTTCCTGTATGTACTCACTGCCCGTCTTCTGTGTCCCTTGCATTTGACACATGCCTTACACACACCCATTTTGGCATTTCCTGGACAGTGGATGTCTGAAGAAGGGACAGGACAAGGGCAGATGCCCCGTGCTGGTGGACGGTGTCATTCTTGCGGAGTGGTTTCTGAAATGCCAATACCCAGTCTGATAGGGACACCTTTTATTTTTCCCTTCTCCCCCTCCTGTCTCTGAACTAGGTTTGGGATTTTCTACCCTGTTCTGTGCTTCTTTCAGCTCTGACTCTCCTGGCTCAGCCCCTCCACCCTACTCCCTTTGACATGGTAACCTACCTCAGGGGCTTCCAGCCTCTGCTCACCCTGGTGACACACTCTTCGAAAATTAGCTTCCAGCCTTCACCTCCTCCAGGTTCCCTCCCATTTCACCAACTTATCCTTTCTAGACTTTATACACCTGCCTTCGCTTCCCCTCCCCTCCCTTCCTCGCCCCTTCTCTCCTTCCTTCTCTCCTCCCCCCTTCTCCTTCTCTCCCCTTCCTTTCCCATCCCTGGCAACTTGGAATCACACTCTCCTCCTCTCTGACAAGCTCTCTACCCTAGACTTGACATTCATCTTCCCGCTGTGCCCGAGCCCTGGTTCTGCTTCTGTTCTGGCCTGGGATGCTGCTCAGTGCTACCTGGGAGCATCTTTTGGATTTTCTCCTCCAGTTCTGCGGTGTCTTTCTGCACTGTGGACTTCCTTGGCTCTCAGGCTTGCCTCAGTCTCCCTCTTTCTTCCCCTGCCTTCCACTCCTCACTTCTATTGTCCCTTCCTCTTTCCTTCTCTTTCTCAACACACCTATTTTTTTTTAAAAAGAAAAAGTAAATGTACTTGTGTTTTTAAAATAAGCATATTATTGTTGTAAAGAAGAACAGTAGATGAAAATAATAAAACAAAACTCCAGCATGGGGCCAGCAATAACAGTAGGGCTCAGCAGGAAAAAAATTGCCTGCTGAAGGACCTTCGTTTAATCCCCTAATCCCGTGGGGAAAGGAGAGAAAGAGACTTCACACATGCACTTTGGCCTGCGCACTCTGGCACTCACACACAATAAAAATAAATGTAAAGATTAATTCATTCGTGGTATATGCTTGAAAGGCCAGCTGACTTAGGAGGGCCAGTGTATACACTCCTTCAGTATTACCTTCCGTTTTTCCTTCTAGTGGCCCTGACTTTGGTATGCAGCATGCTTTTCTGGGTTGACTCTGCTGAAATGCTACCACAGTATGGCTGTGTTATGGACCCAGGACAGTGAGCTAGGTACATTGCCGTATTCACTTTTGATTTCATCTCCTAAATTCTTAGTTGCTCTGTGGGATGCATGTGGTAGTGACGCTGGGTGACAGAGAAGTGCAGTAGCTTTCCCAGGCTCATGTATAGCACAGGACACTAGGCACTGTTGTCTGTTGCTGCTAACTCCTCCTAGCTGGAGAAGAGCTGAGATTCACTTACCAGAGGGTTTTCCATTTCTTATGGGCGGTGGCTTCGGATAGAAGCTTCCACTGAGGTGCCCAGAGTGTGATCTGCATCTGGGGATTTCCTGGATCGTGTTTCTTTCCTGTGGGCCAGAAATGTACCAGGACATCTAGAGAGTGGCCACATTCACTACTCGGAGTGAACTGCCGGATACCTCTACCCGACTCACAGTTTCTTCCCGTCCTCATAGACTCTAATAGGCAATGGCCATCTGTCAAGCGAAAGCAAAACACATCCAAAGCAAAATGTGTAAACAGGGGATGCAAGCTGAAGAGGAGGCGGGGCCCTTCATTGAGAGAATGCCTAAGAAAATATCTCAGTCTCAGTGAGCAGTGGGGACTTGGAAGAACCAAGAACAGGGCCCGAGGCAGGCATTTTTGGAGCGGAAGATGGCAGAGGCAGATGGAGACAGTTACCAGTGATGGCAGAGGCCTTGTCTGTCTGTTGTTCAATACAGCGACACGTTGTGCACAAACACGCAGAATGAACCCAGCAGAGCTGCCGGCCGCAAGCGCATCCGTTATGAAAGCCTTTCCCTAGAAGCTGGCGGATAACATATCAGCCTGACAGAGGACATAAGGTCAGGGTAACGTGTGCATTTCAAGTGGAAAATGACAGTCTGCTCTCTGTGCGAGACGGATGGACTGTTGTGTGGAAGTTGTATGGAATACGTGAAAACTCTGCCAAATCATGAGCTTGGCAAAATTTGCCTGTTCTGGGAGTTAGGCGATTTGGGGGCCAGCATTTGGTTTCCGGGTCTGTCACACACATGCCTCCACTCCTCTCAGTGTGGAGGCCCCAGTGACTTGGAGCTTTTTCCTCTCCTCATTGGCTCTGTTTGCCTTTCCCCTCGTTAACTGCAGCCAAATCTGTTTGCCCAGCTTTCTTTCCATTCCTTTTCTTTATTCTGATCTCTAGCTTGTCTTCTTTCTAGATTGATTCCAAAGAGAGAACAGAGAAAGCTTCTCACTGGTAGAGTTTTTCATAAACCAATTTCTCTTCCTTGTTTTTAGTATTTCTCCTCCCCCCCCCCCACCTGCCTCTGGGAAACTGTTCAGATTTGAATTTCCATTTACAAAATTAATTCTTTAACGTAGTAAAATATAGGAAATCAATGCCTATCATCGAAATCAATTGCGAATATTACAAAAATGATTTTGTCATCAAAATAATATATAACATACATGTTCATAATAATATCATTAATTAAATTTCTTACTTTTTTTTTTTTAACGTTGAAGAGCATCTCTCTAGAATACCGCGGTACTCTGTTCTATTTTTTTGGCTAGCATGTTGTTTTATTCAGCTTCTCTAACCCTATCCCTGATTTGTCTTGATTGATAAGAATTCTTCTGATCTCTCTATTGCTTCTTTCCAATCCTTCAGGCACAAGTTAAGAACCAGCAGCCAGGCCGTTGGCTGTTGTATGTGACACATGTGGTTGGGAGTCACTGATCTGTCTTGCATGTCGATACTGCCCCACCAACCCAGCTTCCCTGTTCCCCTAAGAGTTGTCCCTGATGAAAGCCATTGTTTGGGAGTGTTTTATCTGCGGTGAACTTCTCTGTTCCCCACTCTCTGTTTTCATCAACACATGCTGTTTTTCTCCGATCCTTTTCTATAATCACAAGACAAGGTCTTCCATGTAGCCCAGGGTGGCTTCAAGCTTTCAATCTTTCTCCCTCAGCCTCCCGACCACTGGGGTAACTGAGTGGCCCTCCTTGCCCACCATAACCTATGGGTGAGTGCTGAGTGGCCCAGCCGAGCGGTACTCCCACCTCTGACATGTTATAGACCTGGGGCTGACAGGCTTGCCACATAAGAGGGTTGATAGCCACTGCCCCCGGTCAGGGGCACCGAGGTGGACATCCTACACACACTCCCTCCTGGCCCTGGCGAGCGAGACGGGGGATAGAGGCAGCTGTCTCTAAGTCTCCTGCTTTCCCAGTATCAGGTCTCCTTAAGCCTTCCTCTCTCCCAGTTTCCTTTCCTGCCTGTAACTGCATGCTGGTCCCTCCTTCTAAGCCACAAAAGGCTCTATAGACAGACATTGTGTGCTGTTTGCCAACATGGGCGCCTGGGCACACAGAAGGGCGAGGGAGAGGCCGTCTGCTCTACCCTTTCACACAGACCTCTGCTTTCCCCTTTCATTCTCTTGGTCTTTGAGCACACATACAAAAATTAAAGAAAAGCAGTTGCTAATTAGGGCCAGAGAATGTGAGCCTGGAAAAGAGACACCCCCCCCCCCCAACCCGTGCAAATCAGTCTGTTCTTTATAGCCTGGGTAGACAGGGGCAGGAGGAGGGAGGGCCTCTGAAGGGACCGGGGAGGGATATTTTGACAAAATAAACAGCAAAGCTTCTTCAGAATGGCAAAGAGGGCTTTGTCTTACTTTCTTCTCATAAGATGGGAGAAAACCAGAAGTGACAGTTTCTTGTGACCACCCCTTTCCCTCTGCAGCTTCACTCCAGGTCTTCTCTTATTTTTTCAGTCTCACAATCTCCCAGTTAACAATAGTCACCCTTTGGTGGACAGTTAAGTGTATCTTTTTATTGATAGTTCGTTTTGGCTGCTGGAGAGTGAGCAGTCAGAGCCTCATCTTCCCGGGCAGACATGGCTGAACCCACCCCGAACCCCACCCAGGAGCAGCTGGGACACCAGGGAGATTCAGCTTGGGAAATGGCTCTGGAAAAAAAAATCAAGATGTTCTTTCACACACCCTCCCTGACTGGCCCCATCTCAGGATTGGCTCTAGATAGGGCTCCCCATTTGTGCTAGGTCACCAAGTTTACCCAGAGTAACCATGTTGCTGGGGGTTGGGAGTGCTGACTAGTGTGTGACCTTGGGAGCAGCAGGCAGTGTGAGGACAGGCCTTGCTCTCACCCACTCATCCCAGAGCAAGCATGACTGGATGCTTCTCCAGTGCTTCCCCCAGTGGGGCTAGTACTGCAGGCCTAGAGATGGCCAGAAGGACTAACTGCGGACAAGAGCGCTACTTGTTAACCAAATGTATCCTTAATGTATCTTTGAATAACTATTGAAAGAGCAAAGAGGAGACTACCCGCCCTGCTCCCCCGTCCCCCTCCCCCCCCCCCATACCTCCTGGCTGCACAGAGAGAAGGCCCAGCAGCAACCAATGACAATAGTTCCAAGGCCAACAGCAATCATCAGATGTGAGCCTGGCCTCCTACCTCACAAGCTCATCAGGCAAAACAGGTTTGTGGAAGCTAAATGCACCCCCAGCTCTTTTCTTGACCACCCGCCCACCATATTGTCAGGGGCTAATAAGAACTTAAGCAATTAAACCATTTTCCCTTTCAGTCTTAAAAGTATTTGCTTCTTGAAATTTAAGCTTTATCCTCCTCCCTCCCCTCCTAGGCCTCTTGAAAGAAAGTGCTGTAATGCTCTGGGAAAATTATCTCGGAGTTTTTTAATCAGCCCTCCATCTTGGGTGTTGGAGGGACTTGGAGATGAGGGTGTGGGCAGGGCAGAGGCAAGGCCAAGGGGGACAGCTGCTCAGTACGCAAAGCCAGCTAGAGTGGAAGCTTTCACCTGGCCCAGGAACATTTTGGTGCCAGGGAGAGAGCTTAATTTATCAAGAGGGAGGCCCAGGCAATCTGAGAAGCAAACTGAAGAGAGAAAATAGGGATGGTTAAATAAGTTGGAGGAGGGGCTTAGTTGCTTCCTGTTCCCTATTTTGGGGGGTTGAGAGGAGCTTTCCTCATAGGTGACAAAACTCTGCCCAAGATGTTTTCAGTTGCCTGTGAAGGATGCCTGAAACTATCCCCCTGGAATTTATGTAGGGGATCAGGCGCATTTGTTGCGTAGGGAGAGATGGAGCTGACAGGCCACTTGAAGGGTACATTTGTGCAGCAAGCCCAGTGTTGTTTTTTTTTTTTTTAAGATTTATTTATTGTATGTATATGAGTACACACTATAGCATAGTTGTGAGCCTTCATCTGATTGTTGGGAATTGACTTTTAGGACCTCTGCTCACTCTGATCAACCCCACTCACTCTGCTCACTCACGCCCAAAGATTTATTTATTATTATAAGTACACTGAAGCTGCTGGAAGAGGGGGTCAGATCTCATTACAAGTGGTTGTGAGCTACCATGTGGTCGTTGGGATTTGAACTCATGACCTTCGGAAGAACAGTGGGTGCTCCTATCTGCTGAGCCATCTCACCAGCCTAAGCCCAGTGTTCTTAAAAGGATAGGTTCACAGGGAAGGCAGGGATGAAATAGGAGGCCGCTGTACTGTAGAGGAGTCCCTGGCTGGCGAGAGGATTCGTCAGTTCTTCTCTCCTCTTCCCTCAGTTCTCACCCCCAAAGTGCTGCTTTATAAGTCTAATGGGTTCCCGACAAGCCACCCTTCACTTTGCCCTCCTACAGACTGCCAAGGCTCCTGGTCTGTTTCTTCCCCTAAAAGCATCAGATCCCATTTCTCTTTTTTCTCACCGCTCGATGGACCAAGTCAGCTAACTTTCTTTTTGATGAATGGGTTTCAGTTCAGTGGGAGGAGCCACTGAGACCCACAGAGATGAGGCGAATCCAACTCTGTAACGTTTCTTAAATTATACTTCCATGGACTTCCTTTATGCACATTCAAAGTGATTCCAAAAGAAAAAAGAAAAAAAAAATGCAAGCAAAGCTGTTCAATGTCTTCCTCTACTGGTTACTAAAAAGTGTGATCAGCTTAAACAGAGGCCTTTTAAATACAAATCAGAAATAGAAAGTTGCAGTCTAGCCTGGCTTTGCCCTGGTGCGGACCAGAGCCTGTAGGCGTGCTTGCCCTGCAGCACTGATCCACCTGGAGAAGGCTTCCTCTTCTCACCTACCTGGCTCTCCCTCTTCTCCCTTGCTCTCTCTTTCAGACCATCCTTGCTCTCTGAGCCCCAGCCCTGCGTGCAGGCTCCCCAACTGAACAGTGAGTGTGAATCTTTGGGTCTCCCTCTGAGACTATCTACATGTATTTCCAGAGATAATATCAAAATGGGATCACAGAAATTACATTTTAAAGGTTTGCAAATACGTGCTTGAAGCATAAAAATCTCAGCAGTCTGTATGATGTTACAAGCGTGGGCTTGGAGGGTTTGTCAAGTGTTTTTTGGCATCTGGGTGGAGAGTGGGGCACAGGGTGGTGCTGTGGCAGCCGTTCTCATTGCGGTCTGTGAGGGGATTCTCCTGTGTGTGACTCTGAGGTCTTACCTGGATAGGAGGGAATAAAATGTCTCTTTTTACACTGTCTCTGAGAGCCTTGCTTGGCCTTGAGTATGTGCATTCATGCTCTTCACAAACAACCCATAGAGCGGATGGATACTCACTGAGCTGAGTATTGGCAGTTATGTTTCTTCTTTGGGTCGGGACAAATATCAGAGCCCCATCCTTAATAGTTTTGTGGTCTAAGGGTGCATGGGGACATCTGTGTGACTACATACCCAAGTTTGCAGCTCATCTGATGAACAAGTACAAACAGAAGGACAGACATTTTTTTTTCTCCTCACTGCATCCCGTGCCTTCCTAGGAGTAAGACAGCAGGAGGGCCTTGATGGTGAAGGGAAAGGTCTAAGGTGAAGTCCTTCATCATCCTGGCTGGGGTGGAGTGTCTTCCTAATTCCCCGGTGTGTGGTGTGTGGCTCTTGCTAAAGCTCTGGGCTGTCCTCAGCATTTTCAAAGATTTTTTTTTTAAAGGCCCTTTGCTTTTTTATTATTGGGGAGTCAACTGTAGGTTTGCAGTAGGAGGACAATGGAGTAGCAGCTCTCCTTGTCTGTATTCTGCTCTTTCAAAAAAAAAAAGTCATTGGAGTAGAATTAAAATGTCCAGGGGTGGCAGGGGCAGGATCCACTGGGGGTTTTCAAAGAGCCTGGATAGAAAAAAAAATTAAGAGACTGTCCAAACTCAGGCCCAGGCTTGGAGGGCTGGGTAGGACACTGCTTTATCACTTCAGAGAGACACTGAGAAGTCTCCTCTGACCTGCCACAGGGTAGGGAGCATGTCTTAGAGAGGGATGACCTGAAGGTCAGTGGAGCCAGTGACTCTGCTGGAGGGACAGCCTTCAGAGTTCGCTGTATGGTGGCTTAGATGGACTTCTGGTTCCTGTGATATGTGTCATCCTGCTGCCAGCGGCCGTGGCCTCGACCAAACCCTTGTCCATCTGTCTCCCGATTTATCTCCCCAAGTCTCAGAATGAGCCAATCACACCCTATGCCCCAATCTCTCCAAATTCCTCACTGCCTCTGTCTAAAATCAGGCACATTTTTCAGTCAAGCATTCAAGCATGTGTGTAATCACACACACACACACACACACACACACACACACACACACTCCTATCACAGTTTGGTTTAGAGTGTGAACTCAGGGTCCAGAGCCATTCTTTACTAGCTGTAGGACCCCTAGAAGACTATACCCCCTATCTATGCCTTGTTTTCATCAACTGCAAAACGAGCGTAGTTGTAGCTTGCTTATCAGGATAGTTATAAGTGCTGAGTAATGCATGCTTGCGGAGCACTTGGTGCACTGCTGACCCCAGTGTGAGTTCATTGTGCATCCAGTGCTCTGATTGACAGCTTTTATGCAAGCCACGATACCTTTCCATCTCTCACCCCCACCCCACTCCTGCCGCAGCAAGTTCAAATCTTCAATCTCACCGACCCCTTAAGGCCTTCCTGAGCCCTTATACATCTTTTATAAGGAGTTTTTAGGGGCATGCTGACAGAAGGATCAGGAGTTCAAGGCCATCCTTGCTACACAGAGATTCAGACACCAGGCTGAGATACATGAAACTGTCATCCCCACACCCCACAATTTTGGTTTTCAAAAATGACTGTTAATTTTTTCCTCCAATACCAGTTAGATGTAACAATTGACATTTCTGTTAGTACCTGCCTCCTAGTATAATGTTTTATCTGTCATCCTGTGTCCTCTTTGTCCTCCTGCTCTCAAATTCCTAAGGCTGGAGGATAGCTTCTGGAGGGAGTGGGCAGTCCTCAGACCACATTCTTAGGTCCAGGTAGTGTCTCGTCTCTTCTGGGAGGATCCCTACTACCTACCATGGCTGCCAGCCCTGTGCTCCCCTCTCGGCCTTCCTGCCTCCCTGTTCCCTTCTCCCCTCCTCCCCTGGCCACCAGAGTTCTAGCTCTGCTTCTGTTTCCTCCCCTTTCTCCACCTCTTCCCTTTGATTCTCCCTGTTTCTCTGACCTCCTCCACCTCTCTCTTAATGAGAACTTTCACACATCATATTGATTTGGAGTTTTAAAAAAGCCGGCATTGATTTTTTTTTTTCTGGGAGACTTTTCATGATCTTATTTTTAAATGGAGGAAGAAAGCTATTTCCAATGCTGTTGGCTTTGTTCTATTAAGTTAGGAGTCGATGCTGGAAACTCTTTTCTGGAGACTTGGAGAGCTCGGGGACCTCAGGTGCCACATCTAATGAGCTGAGGGTCAGGACCATCCTCTCTTTTGCAGTCCTGAGTCTGGTGGAAGAGCATTTTGGGTAGGAGCAGGCCTTCTCTTAAAGGCCTGGGTTTGAAGTTAAGGCTCATGAGAGCACGCACTGAGAGGGATCACAAGCTTCCTAGGGGTGAAGGGGGGGGGCTCAACCAGGAGAATGGGTGGGGATATCCCCATCTTCTCCCATGTAGTCCTTATCAGCCCCAAACCTGGAGTGTACCCTCATCTTATTTAATTGTCCCAAATGCACAAAGTAGGCGTAGTTAGTAAAGGACATTCTCTTTAAAAGAAGGATGATTGGGCCGGGCAGTGGTGGCACATGCCTTTAATCCCAGCACTTGGGAGGCAGAGGCAGGCGGATTTCTGGAGTTCGAGGCCAGCCTGGTCTACAGAGTGAGTTCCAGGACAGCCAGGGCTACACAGAGAAACCCTGTCTCAAAAAAACAAAAAACAAACAAACAAAAATAGGATGATTGGAAATGAGAAAATACCAGAAAAACCAAATTGGTCAAAGTGAACAAAAGACATTTTACCTACTGTAAGGTGTCCATGTGGGCCTGCATGCAATCTGTATGAACTCTTGATCTTAAGTATGCACAAATGATCCAATAGGGTCATGTGATTAGATGTGGATGTTGGAAGAAGGGGGAAGTCAAGGCAGGGAAATACAATGAGGTATGGCAGAAAATGCTGATGTCATGGTTAGAGGTGGCCTGCGTGGGCCAGTTGGCCGTCAACAGGTCTGACCTGCTCTCGTCTCCATCCATGGCTACTACAGCTGTAAACTGGAAGCAGCTCATTGCTTCCTTGCATTCAAAGATGATGGCAGTTAGGCAGGTGAACAGTAATCCCAGGGCTCTCCTGATTCTGGCTCCTGGATAAGAGCAGAGGGCAAGAGCTAAGGTGAAGCTAGATAGACTAAGAGGCTCCCCTGGGCACTGCAGCCTGGCAGTCCCCAGCTTTGTGCGAGATCAGCTCTTCTCCTTGCCCAATAAAGGCAGCTCTGGGCGGGGCCAGAAGGTGATGAAGGATGACAGGGAACTGTGGCCACCTTGCCAACTTTCTAACATGCTCACAGATAAATCTGGTTTTGCAGCAGAACAATGTCTCTTGTGTGGCTTAAACGTTTGAGTTGCTTTTCACGTAGCTAGCTTTCATTTTGGGGGACTCTGAGGAGTTGCTTATCCAGAAGACACCCCATCTCTTCTTCTGTGCTTTGTAAAACCCATCATGGCTCAGACATTTCTTCTAGAAACACCACACACACCTCCATGAACAGCCCTTTATACAACGCTGCTCTAGAAGAGCAGCGCTGGAAGTGGATAGAGCCAAGGCTTGTCATTCAGCACCTGCCTGATTTTGTAACCAAAGCCCAAGAGCTATAAGATTCTTTTGACAGGGCGGCTCAGTGGGAGAAAACTTTTTACTATTTATCTACACTCCTGGTCAGTCTTGTGGCTTTGACGACTATGTGCTGCCTTCTCCACAGAAACATGGACCCGAATGTCATTTACCTCTATAGAGATTTGTTTTGTCAAACTTCAAAATCTGACCATTTAAGACTGTCTATTGTACATACTACAGTAACGATGGGGTGAGGCTTCTTTGTGCGAGGGCTTTGCTACCGGGAGGGATGGATGTTGCTGTAGCTTCTTCATCTGAATCCCCACCTACGTAGCTCATCAGAGTGGAAGACCAGAGGTCCTTGAAGCTACTATCCCAGGTACCATTTACACTGGAGGAGGCCCTTGGGCAGAATTTCAGCTTGTGCTTCGTGCTTGATAAGCCCTGGTAGCTGTTGTTGAAGCCGCTAGTGGGCTGTTGTGATGCAACGAAGGAGGAGGATGCTTCAGAAAATCCCAGCTCCTAGCCTGGTTCTTCCTGCCATTGGGTGCTGAAGGAAGGAAGGTCCCTCAGAAAACACAGCTTCTTCTGCCTGGGTCTGAACATTCCCTTCCTGCCCTCCTCTTTGGCAGACTTCCTAGAGTACCCATTCCCTCATTTTCTTGTTTCTTGGGCGAGGCAAGTCCCTGAACATTGCTTGCAGAGCACCCCCGCTGAGAGAGCAAGCCACCTTCTTCTGGTTTTTCCCCTCCACTTCATCTACCCATCTTCCTTCCATCTTGACAACCTCCCAGTCTTTCTTCCCAGAGTCATGCTCCATCCTGGAGCTCCCACTTTACTCCCAGAGGAGAAATACCTTGGTTTGGGATTTCATTATTATGTGGTACCTCTGCGCTTTCCCTAGAAAGCCTTTCTCCTCTCTCTGTCTTCTTTCTCCCCTCACCATCAGAAAGATGACTTTCTTTCTTCTCCTAGGATGCCTATTGAGCTCCCACCCCCATTGCCTACAGAGATACAGCAATAATTACGTTGGCTGCATACTGTAATCCCAGCCCTGGGGAGTCACATCCTTGTCTTACTTGTTGAGTTCCAGACCAATGAAAGACCTTCTCCAAAACAAGATAAAAGGCCTGAGGAGCAACAGATATTGTCCTCTGACTTCTATTCCAGGGCCAAACAGTCTTCCACTGGTGTGTCCCTGCCTCTATCTGTGAAAGAGACCCTTACCCAGAGTCTCTCTTGTCTTGTTCCTTGTCTCTTATGTTCAGGCACATTTGAAGGAATCCCGGTGATGGAATCCATACAAAGGTGCCTGGCATTTTCCAATGAACTCACTCATCAACCTCTGGTTCAATAATCTCAAAAAAGGGGCGGCAGATGCTATTTGTGAAGTTTCAAAACTAGGGGTGTATGTCCAAGGCTTTCCTTATTACCTTGATAGAACCTGCCCCTCTTCCCCGGTCTGTCAATGTGACAAGTCTGTAGATTCCACTGTGGAAGAATTCTGGAGGCTTCTACCTCTTGATTACTGTAAAGCTGTTGAGGGTCGTCCTCTCATCTCCCTGGCCCTTGTCCTAACACCAGGATATTTTCTACAACTAGTCTTGGGATGCTTCCCCAAAGTACATCTGGACCTGTCCATCTGTGGGTCTCCTGTCACCCTTTCGATCATGTCTGAACACCCTACGTTCTTGCTACAACAGTTCTAAGGGAATCTTAGAACCAAGTCTGGCCTCTCATACCTTCTTGTTCCACAGGCACCAGCCCCTGCATTTCCTCCATCTTTTCTTTCAATTGTTACCATCTCAGGTCTACAGGGCCAGAATGGCCTCAGATGACTCCTGTGCAAGGTCCAGGTGGAGGTGTTACCGGGCACCCAGAAGAGATGTTTAATGGATGAATGAGGGAAGAAGGGAATCAGTGTAAGAGACATCCAGAAAGGACAAAAGAGGCCACCACTGCTGTCATATGGCTTTGAAAGAGTAAAATAGAACCCGACTTCCTGCTTGTTCTCCTCCTTGTTCTCCTCGCAGAGGGCAGCTGCATGGTTTGGTCCTGGCATCTAAAAGCCAGCATCTGCTGGACCCGTGACATGGCTTACCAAGGTCTCCAAGAAGTAAAAATCATTATCTTGGAGTATTTTTCTTTGGGGAAAGCTATATCCTCAACTTATATTTAGAATGGTATACAGTATCTTCTACCCTGTGATTTGACTGACAGGAGAAGTATATTTAAGCTATTTTTAACCTAGAAATCTTAAGAAGAAATCCAGTGATTAGATCTTTGGAAGCTATTGTGTGCAATTTTATAACTTTGGTAAAGGAGTGTGTTTAAAAGGAGGGGGTGGGGAAGCCAACCAGATTGATATATTTCAGTTCTTCTTTAGACTTTTGTTCCAGATGAATCTTTTGTCTTCAGGAAGAGGTAACTGTATGTGTGTATGTGTGTGTGTGTGTGTGTGTGTGTGTGTGTGTGTGTGTGTGTGTAACTCACTCCCTTCTTCATAAATACCTCATGTTCTTCATGAAAGCATTTGGAAGGGGCTCCTTTCACTGTACTGACAGTACAAATGAATGTTCATGCAGGGCTTAGCAAACCACATGCTCCCATTGTTCCCACAATAGTCTTTTGAAGGAGTTATTGTGGTGGGGATTCATATCCTTGCTTTTTTGGAAGAAAAAAAAGAGGAAACAGAGTGACCAACACAGGACCCCTTGGCTGGCAGGTGGCATTTGGACCTTCAGGTATTCATTGACATCTTGAGGCTCCAGTGAGACTGGTTTGGGTTACTGCCCATGTTGTCATGCTAGAGACCTTACCTGGTAGAACTAAACTTTGGTTACCTGTGGTTACAGTGGCTGAATAGCAAGGGCCTTATTGGTACAAGACAGCCACTCCCTCTTTTATGCATGCCATTTCTATGCATCAGGAAGTTGGACAGGTGTAACCAGACATTGCCTCTGCTCCACTGTCTGAGGCCAGGAGATAGAAGTTTCTAGATGTTTCTTATATGGGATGACCAGAAGACAGTAATTAGCAGAACCAATGGGCAGTCCTTACCCTTGTCCAGGTGGCTTGGGTTTCTGTGTAACTTAGTAGTGGCTTCCTGGCAAATGAACTCTTATATAGCATGTCAGGGTTCCAAAAGAGAGTGTTCCAGAGACAAAGGCAGAAGTTTACATGACTTTTATGGCTTACGTGGCTTGAGAAGTCTCTGTGTAATGCTTATAAGCCATAGCACTCCATCATCTGGCATGATCCTGAAACACTGAGAATCTCTAGTAGATAAGCCCATGAGCCTGATTCTTGAGGCTTCAAGCCACTTTCTTTTTCAAGCTCTAAGAGCCTGGTGACTGTTGCATTCAATATTATAAGCACTAGTTTTAAGTGATACACATGGCTTCTGTTATATGTGTATCAGTCAACCTTTGGTGGCTGAAAAATCCCCCAACACAGCTTCCAAGAAGGAAAAGTTTATGCCAGCTCACAGTTTTAAGGTTTCAGTCCATGACTAGTTGGTAACTGTTCTCAGGCTATCACAGTAAGAGTATATGGCAGAGTAAAACTGTGTATCTCATGTGACAGGAAGCAATAAGAGGGGACAGGACCATGACTTTAATGGCTCCTCTGAAGGCAAACCCTTACTAATCTAATTTTCTTCAATTAAGTCTACCTCTTAAAGGGTCTACCACCACCCTGCACCACCATAGCCTGGAGCCCAAGCCTTTAGCTGGTGCCCTGTAGGGGACATTTAAAATCCCGGTCCATAGTGGTTGAAGCTATGACTTTGCTGGTTAAGTGTCTTGTAAGCATGAAAACATAAATCTCATCTCTAGAACCACATTAAAAGATAAAAGATAAGGCATGGTGCACTGGGGCAAGACAGATTCCTGGTGTTCACAAACAGGCTAGGCTCCCTGGAGAGTTCCAAGGCAGTGAATGGCCCTGCCACAAAAACATGGTGGACAGTGCTGGAGGAGGAAGACTACTGGCTCTGTCCTCTGACGGCCACAGGGACATGTACACACTCACGCACTTGCACATACACAGAATATGCCTGCCTTAGTTAGGGTTTTACTGCTGTGAACAGACACCATGACCAAGGCAACTCTTATAAGGACAACATTTAATTGGGGCTGGCTTACAGGTTCAGAGGTTCAGTCCACAATCATCAAGACAAGAAGTATGACAGCATCCATGTAGGCATGGTACAGGAGCTGCTGAGAGCTCTACATCTTCATCTGAAGGCAGCTAGGAGAAGACTGGCTTCCAGACAGCTAGGATGAGGGTCTTAAAGCCCACACCCACAGTGACACACCTACTCCTAAAGGACCACACTTCCTAATAGTGCCACTCTCTGGGCCAAGGATCTACAAACTATTACAATAGCTGACTGACAAAAATAACTACCTTAATAAATAAATAAAATCGTAACTATAACAACATCTCATTGACTAGAACTATATGGCCACATTCAGTTGCTGAATGAGTATCACTTGGGCTCACTTGAAAAGGTTTTTTTTTTTCTCTCTCATTGTCTCCATAGTTTCCTTCATGCATGCATACCTGCTTATGTCTATGAATCCTACCTTCCCCTGTTGGGTGTTTAGGGAACATCTGCTCTGTAGCCAGATGTGGTTCTCCAGTGTCAAGAATAACAGATATGAAAACATTTTTGGGAAAAGTTCACAACATTACTAGAGTTGTTCAGCCTCTGTTCCCCTTCTTTTCTTTCCCTTCCCAGCCCCCCCCCCCCCCCCCCAGGGTTTAGATCCTTCAAGAAAACAGTATCCCTGGCTTTGTCAATAATGTATCACTGATGGTTCTATGCAATACTATCATTTAATTATTATTTTCCTTATGACAAACTAGACACTTGGCTCAGAATGGCAGGCTGTGTGTTGCTCTTCATGCATGAGTACGTTTAGTCTTACCAGCGAGTTACTTGTCCAAGATCACGCGGCTACCAAGCGGCTGAGTGAAATTCCAAATTAGTGTTGAGTCTAAGTCTTCATTCTTTAAATGCACTGTGGTGGTGTGTTTTGCCTATTTTGTTTCTAGACAGAGCCCAGGCTGGCTTCAAACTCCTGATCCTCCTGCCTTTGCTTCCTGGGTGCTAGGATTATATAAACCACCAGGCCCAGCAATTTTGCCCCCAACCAATAGACTTTTGAACAATAAACAGACCAAGGTGATTTCTCTGTAGTGCTTAGCAAGTAGGGACATTATAGAGACTTCTTAGCATATAATCCTTTTTAATGAATGAACGGGAGGGATGAAGAAGGAGGGAGCAAAAGAAAGGAGGGAGGAGAGAGGGAGGGAAGAAGGAAGGAAGAAAACAAAGAGGAAGGAAAAATCAAAAAAGTAATGAAGGAGCTGGAGATCTCACTCCAGAAAGGAAGTGTCCTAGCTTCTGGTGTGATTCTTGGGAGAAGGTAGACAAACGCTCGCCTCCTAAGTCGGGTGTCTGCTGAGCTCTTGGCTGCTCTAACCACTCACCAGCCCTCCCTCCATCAACTAGTATGTGCCTCAACAGGCCTCATTACTGCTGGAGAGGCTCTTCAGTCTACCACATCTGAATAGACTACAGTTAAACACGCAGGTGTATTCCTCCTCACTTGGGTGCTGCCAAGGAAATATTTTTGAAAAATATGAAAACTTGGTATCACAGTTCAAAGAAGCTGGAGGGAAGGAGAAAGGCCCACAAAGGAAGAGCTGGGAAGAATTCTTAAAGGTCACTCTCTGATTTTGCCTGTGACTTTCCAAAAGCAATGTCTTGAGATTAAAAAAATAAACTGTGAATATACCAATTACAGTGAGCCTCTGTCCTGTGCAGCTGAATAATAGTTTACAACGGGATCAACAACAGGCGACCAGGCCTGAATGCACAGGCCTTTTCTGCAGGCTGGCCTTGTGTACCCAGGGCCAATTTGCTTTCCACTATCGCTCAGTCTTTATCAAAAGGACGATCTGCAATCTTGTGCTGTTCTTCTCTGTGCTTGAGCCTTAGATGTTGTCCTGTATAGTGACATAAAGCTTGATGTAGCCTAGATTTTTCCAATGCAGCCTCTCAGTTTTAACAAGGAAGTTCCTGACTGCCTCAGCATCTTAGTCTGTAATCTCTGGGATCAGATGGTTTTGTTCTATGTTCACTGCTTTGTCGACGAGTGTGCATACGTTCCCTGTGTACTTGTGTGAATGCATGTGCGCATGACCATATGTTCCCTGGTGACTCCTGGGTTGGCAACTTTGGTCCTGGAGATCATGTGTAAGTGCCTAATTGCATTTGCTATTTAGTAATTAACCACTTGCAGGTGCAACTGGTTGTGAGCACGGTTCTGCGTGTGTGACTAATTGCAGGTGTAAAGTAGTTGCCTCTTCAGTTCCCTTCATGGCTCGGTGGGGCTCAATGCTAATTCTCCTGCACCATCTGCGGTTAGACTCATCAGCTGCCCAGAGTGGCTCTCAGGAGAGCATCCATGAGGGCGGGGGAGGGGCAGAGGTGTACTCTTTCAGAGCATAAGGGGAAATGGAGGTGAAGGGGGAGCAGGGCTATGTTCCAGAGAGACCGCAAGAAATCAGAAGCTTAGCTGGAGAGGGTCTTCTCCATCAGGCTGCCTCATATGGCAGAACACTATAGGTCTTTGAGCTCCCATCAAGATCTGACATCTCCTCATGGGAAGCCACTGATGGGACCCGAGCCCTGAAAATAAGTCTCAGCCCTAGGATTATTTCAGTAGTCAGACAAAAATCTCATAGACAAAAGTGCTTGATGGATGCCATTCAGGAAGTTTGAGTTCCCTCTGCAGTATTGTCATCTCACAGGTGACACAGCCACACCCACCATGCAAGCTCTATAACTTTGATTTCAGCAAATTATCTGTGAAGTGTCTCTGTGTGTGGGGGGGTATACTTCACCTTTCTCCTGAAATCCATTGGTTTCCCTGAAGGCTTGAAAGATGTGACTTTAGTTGGGTACTTGCCTGGGGAAGATCAAACAAATGCCATGTCTTGCAAGTGATCAGAGTGACGCTTGGTTGACTGACATAGAGAGTCTTCCCTGTCATATTCGCAGCACAGAAATTACCAAAAAATCCAAAGGTTGGAAAGGGAGCAAGGGGGTATCTTTTGACTCTGACTTTTACTTCCCACACACGAGCCTTTTTTTCCCCCCATAGGAGTGTCAGACGAAGGCCTATGAGCACTGTGGGGTGACCCTCCTCTGCATGTGCATATTCTTCTAGGTGGCCAGTGGCCCCCAGAGGTGATTTCCCTTCTAGCCTGGTTCTCTTTTCTTCCTACCAAGCCACAATATCCAGGTAAGCAGTGTGAACAGTGACTTTCCAAGAAGCCACTCCAGAAGAGCTGAGGAACTCAGTACTTCTAGGTCCCAGAAAGGGAAGGAACCTCACCCACCCACAGTGCTCAGAGCTCCAGCTTGCAGTGGGCCATACTTAACCACACTGAAGATGAGTGTGGATCCAAGCGTGTACTTCTAGGAAATGGAGAATGGAGAAGTGGGGTGAGGAGCAAAACTTCAAAAGAGAAAGCTTCATATACTGAGCGGGAGGGGCAGGGTACAAGGGGAGAAGATGCTGCAGTTGACCACAGAGGAAACATGAGCATGAGGGCTCAGAGGTAGAGAGAGTTGGGAGGTGACCGAGCTAGGTTAGGTCACACTTGAACTCATGGCTAGACAGTAGTGTGCTTTCTTGAATTGAGCTTAGGCGTCCTCAACAGGGAGCAGTCGATGGGCAGGAGCTTAGGCAATGGGAACCGCCATGCTGGTGGAACATTTTTGGTCAATTCATTCTTATTATAGTATTAAATTCCTTGGTTTTAACTCTTGAGCTCCTTCTCTGGGCCTGCTTTGGTGGCTCATCCTACATTATTCGGCTTGTCACCAAGGCCTTTGGTCTGCCCCTTGATGTTTTTCTGTTAGCATCACGGTGAGCAGAACTTCATGCCTCATTTCACTACCATAAGTGAAATGGTAGTAAGGATTCACTAGCGATCCAAGACTCCATGCAAGATCTTCCATATCCTGCTACTCATGCCTCAGATTTCTAACCCATAATCCTATTCCATAGGCTATAGCAAGGACAGAGATGAGTAAAACCTCTCATGCGTCAACCGAGACAGAGCTAACCCTAAGCATTTACTTGAGTGACTTATATTTTTATTACTGTTTATTGTTTGAAACAAGATCTTTCTTGTGATCCATGCTGGTCTCGGATCTACCTTCCACTTCCCAAGTACAAAGATTGCAGGCATGCCACAGCATGCCTGGTTTTGTCCTATTTTTTTGCTTGTTTTTATTTTACTGAAGTGTGTTTCTCCCACAAGTACCTGTCTCTTACCCAGGCCGACTTGCTCAGTGTTCAGTGTTTCCTGAAGGGCTTGTCTACAAGGACGCCATAATGCTCAGATGAATCAGCACAAGCCAGAACTGCTGCTTTGCTCATGATAGAAGACTTGGTGGCCTAGGAAGCCCCTGCTCAGGATCACACACATCAGCCTGGCAGAAGGCATGTTAGAGAATGGCCATAAGACATGCATTCTATCCTAACAATTTAGGGATGAAATACATGAGGCCTGCATGCCATTTATTGTCTTAAGGTATAAATTCAGGGTGAACATATCACGTCAAGGTGTGATAATTCCGGGCCTTATTCTACACTCACAAGGAGAGACTGTCCCCCAAGCTTAGAAAATTTGAGTGTCAGGAAGGATCTTTCTTGATCATCTCATGAAGCCATTCTTTTGATTTGGAAATCATAAAAGTATATTCAGTAAATTTATCAGCATTGGGCTGGTTCTGTGTTTTATCTCTTATTAGATGATGCCTCTTAAGTCATCCCTGTCAAATGGAATGCAGCCTAAATGAGGCTTTCTTAATTGGCCATCCTCCCAAGCAAGCATATGAATCAATATAAGTGTTGTGTGTGTGTGTGTGTGTGTGTGTGTGTGTCAGTGAACACACCAGCAGTGAATACACCAGCGATGTGGAGGAGGAGGGTTCCTGGTGTTAGTCTGAAGGCAGACTGTTCAACAACACCAGTGCACTTGGAGACCCCAGCAGAGGTCTAGGAGAGAGCCCAAGTATTCCTAATCCTTTTAGAATTCAGTTAAGCCCACAGACTCAAATTGGTCCCTAATATCACTGTGATATTGTAAGTTTCCATTGAAGAATAATAACACACAGCACACCCAATACACAAACACATGCACACATAGGCATGCACACAAGAGACATACTTTCTATGATGGAGGCATTATTTCTTAAAGGAAGACCAGTTTATCACACACACACACACACACACACACACACACACACACACACACAGAGAGAGAGAGAGAGAGAGAGAGAGAGAGAGAGAGAGAGAGAGAGAACAATATAGTCTCAGAATGAAGTCTTTGTGAGAATTGTCAGTGTTTAGTGGCTGTGAAGAACCTACCGCATTACATTAACTCTTGTGTGCACACGACCTTTTCACCTCTGGTAAATCTATTTGTGGGACTGACCCCAGGATGAAGGGCTGTCTCATTCTTTCCCACACACTCATTTTGGTACTTAACCAGGGGAGAGCACTTATCCATGCACTTCATGCATGAGATTCTGGGCACTCACTATTTCTCTAGTGGTAGCTTGTCAGGCTTGGGTGAGTTTGACACTAGCAGTAAACACAGTTGATAACATTTATTGGACATGCAATAGACAGACAGTGTCTTAAGGAGACTTTATACATTAAATTATCTAACCCTGACAGGTGTCGTGGGCTGACTTATGGTTTCGCAAAAGTCTTTTGTTGAGGTTCTAGCCCCCCAAAATAATGATATGGACTTAGAAAGAGAATTAAATGATACGGGACTTAGAAAGAGATAAAGATTAAATTAGATCAAAGGGGTCAGACCCTCAGTCAACGGATTGATATCTTCTTCTAAAGAAGAGACCCCAGAGCTTGCACTCTGAATTCACACAGACAAAAGATGATGTGAGGTCAAAGCAAGATGTCATCCACAAGCCATGAGAGTCGCCTCTCCAGCAACCAACCCTGCTGTTACCTTGATTCTAGGATTACATCCTGCATCACTGCGATAGAAGGTTCTGTTGGTTTAGTTACTCGTGTGGTTGTTTTGTTGAAGCAGCTCGAGCCAACTGATGTAACTTAACAGGCTGTGTACCTTCATCAGCTCTGCTTTGATAGGAGGGCCTTGAGTCACAGAGTTGTAACTAGCTTGTCTGAGGTTGCGTCGAGCTCGCAAAGGTTAACTGTGTTCCAGAGAGTCTGTCAGTGCTCCTTGATGTTTTGAGGGAAGGGACGTCCAGCCCTTGCCCTTCAGTTGGAGCTAGTAGCTCCATTTCTCTGAGCCGCCGTATATGGCTGTGTCTTGTGGGATTCCTACCAGCACACTGGGGCTGTAGGATGGACGGTGAATCCTATACTTGGCCTGAGAGCAGGACGTGGGCCAGAGGGAAGCTGGAGTGTTGCAAATGAACACATGAATGCATAGTGCTGGCCTTGGCATCACTGTTTTTTGCTATCATCTGTAGTCATGATCCACTCTAACTTATTTTTTCAAAGAAAGAAATGAAGACTAATCAAATGAGTAAACCTGGGCAGGGCTAATCTTTGTTCTGCTCTATAAATCGTGCCTTGAAGTGTTAACCACCCTAATAAGAGCATTCACTGTAAATGATATGCCATTAGATTGAAGCAGGGCTGCCAGTACCAGAAGATGATCATTCTTCTTCCTCCTTGTTTATTAAAGCTTGGGGTAGCCATGGTAATACATGGCGCAAGTCTTTGCTACCATATCAACGTGGCTTTTACTTAAATTACTCTCACTGATTTGTGGTACGGCTATCCCTCCCAACAATAGATTCTCTTTATATGAAATTCTTGTATCCTTGGATTTATTTCGATATGCTTGGTGAACTTCTGTTTTGAGACACTCTGGTTTGGAGTCACTGCTTTAGGGGATAATTTAGAAATAGAGAAACTGAGGGTACGGAAGGCAGAAGATGTTTCATAAGCAGAGGAAGACCTGGGAGTGCCTTCCTCTGTCCTTGCTCATTGTAGAAAGGGGGCTGAGAAGTGTGAGGTCTGCCATCAACGTCCAAGAACAGGCTCTGCTGTGTTTTAAGGCGGCTGAGGACTTGGACCCCCCATTTACTCTTCTAAGATATGTTAATGTTCCTGGTAATTGTATCAAAATTCCCAATGATGATGTGTCCCTGGCATCTTGGTAGAAGGAAGTAGAGAGGCATAGTCTAGTGTGGGTAATGTCAGAGAGACTATGAAGATTTGATTGGAGGACAAGATGAATTTGTGTGGCCATTAAATACATAGAGGAGGAAAGTTATAACTAGCTATTGAACCCATTGAGAGGGAGATTCTGAAAACACATAAGCAAAGAGAGACTAGCCAGGGGAAATTACTGATGTGGAGATCATAATTATTATATTAATATATTTAAAATGCTATTGATGCTCTTCATATGTGTGATATTCTTATTTCAGGATAATGACTTTTGTTTTTATTAAAATTAGACACTTCTATTTCAGAAATGGAAATATATATGTATATAATATGTGTAAAATGGGAAAGTGTAAAAAAGGATACAAGATAATGAGGAAACTCAATGTTAAGTTTAAGTCATCATCAATTTATATATTTATCTATAATCTATTAGTCTTCATTATAGTTAGAAAATAGAAGTCATAAAGAACTTTAGAATATTACAGTTTTCCTTTACATGTGTGTATATATGTGTATATATGTTTGTGTGTGTACATGCATAGTATAGGGATTTTTTTAAATTTTGCAATGGCATCCTCCCAGATAGCCCAGATTATGAAACTCATAATTCCCTTGTCTTCCTATGTCTACTGCCTAAATGCTGGGAATTCAAGTGTGTACTCCCAAACATACCTACTTCATAAATAAGAATGTGCTAAAAAAATTTTGAGCCTATTATTTCATAGGCTTTCCCTCCCTCGCTCCCTCTCCTCTCCTTCCCTTCCTCCTCTCTCTTTCTCTCCTTCTTTCCCTCTTTCTCTCCCTGCCTCCCTGTGGTCTCTCTAAGTAGCTCAACCTGGTTTTGAGCTTCAGCTCCTCCTTCCTTCCTTCTCAGAGAGCTGAGATTACATGCCTGTATCACATGCTTGACCTATGCTTCATATTTCATAATTAAACTCTAGCTAGCAAAGGTGAGGACAGCGGGATGTATCTGTTTCTCTGCTTCCCCTTCCTAGTCCTTGCTAATTTAAAGAAAAAAAAAGTATATTTGTCTCACAGTTTCTACCAACTTGGATGTGTTTAGTTTTATTCCTGTATCTAAAATAATATGATTTATCCCGCAGCTTTACCACATTTTCTCTATATTCATTATATTCATTAATTTGACTTTCTCTTAGTTGACTGAATTTCATTCCAAACTAATCCCCCTCATCCACACCTAAAATAGCTAAATAAACAAGAACCCTCAAAAACACTTGGTTCCCTGAGGTCCTGCATTCATTCATTCACAGGAGGATCTGCCTGGGAACCTGGCTAAAGGAAGACCCAAGACTAGCCTGTGTGTTCCCAGAAAGGTGGCTCTTGTCCTCTTTGCTAGCTGTATAATTCATGCTAATTAAAGCTCAATTGTTGGCCAGGCTTTGCCTTGGACCCTGATTCTTCCCATCTTTCTTATTTCATTGCACATAACTTATTTTCTAACTTATTTATTAATTACCCATGTATTTATGCATGTTTGTATGTATGTATGTGTGTATGTATGTAATGTATGTAATGTATGCTTGTATATGTGATTGTGTGTGCATGAGGCCAGAGGTTGACATAGACATCAGACATCCTTTCTCAACTGCTCTCCACCTTATTTTTGGAAACAGGGTACTGCCTCGCTGGCATCCCCCAATTTGGGTATCAAGTCCTGAGGCATGCTCTTGTCTCCTCCCCCTCCCCAGTGCTGAGATTAGAGGAGCCGTTACCTGTGTCCCGAGGCCTGGTTTCCCACATAGGAGCTAGGGATCTGACTCACACTTTACTCTTGTTCAAGCTGGGCCTCTCCTTGAGGGACAACAGTTGGCCTCCACACACTTTCCCTTTACTGGTGACTCACTTTTCACTTATTTCCTCTCTGCCAGTAATTCAATTCTATAGTCATTTCTACCTTATTAGTTTTATAATATTGCCCGTTTGATCTATAATTTGTTTCCTTAACTCTGAAATCTCTTTTAAATTTTATTCGGTTGTTTTATTGTCTAGTTTTTGAGCTTTCGTACTATTGCATTTTGAAAATAAGCCCTTATGGATAATTTTTTTTTCTATTTTGGGTGCTATATTTTTTTCTAGCCCGTGGTCTTTTTCTGTCTCTTTCATGCTACATTTTCATATTTCTCTCTGACTTTCATACACTCGATAATGAGCTGGCCTCATCGCCCTGGCAGTTCTTCCCCTACCGTGCACACTTAACAAGGCCAGCACTGTGTAGACTCCTGTGGGCTCTGCTGTGGAGCAGGTCCCTTCTCTTCAGCTGTCCACTCACATTACCTAGGGCCCAGGTGTCTTCACACCTCAGCCACAGCTTCATTATCCTGGGCACACACCTTTCTCTATCTGGGAAGGGTGTCCAGGATGCTAAGCTGATGTGCACAGTCATTGATACTGATGGGCTCCCCACCACCACTCCTTTCATCTGTGTGCATGTCTGTGTGCACGCACATGCGTGTCTGTCTGTCTGCCTGCCTGCATGTCTGTCTCTGTTCCTCAGATGTTTCAGAATGCTCTCTACCAGAGCTGGGCCTTCCACAGTTTGGGATGGGTTGGAATAAAGCCTCTGTATTTTAATGGTTTTCCTAGTGCCAGCTGGAGGCCTCTAGCCTGCAGATGAGAGGGTCCTCTGGGAACTCTCAGGACCCTGACTCAACTGTTCTGCTAGGGGCCCTTAGATCTGAATACTCACCCCCCACCCCAGCCCTCTTCCTCCTGCTGGGCTCCCCTGCTGCCTACCTACTTTGTGATCCTTGCCTGCTTCAGTCCTTCCTTCAACTGGAGGCCCTTCTGGTATTGATCATTCTGCCTAAGTCCTTCTTCCTTTCTTTCCTTCCCTCCCTAAGGCAGATCATGGCTCAAATGCCAAGTCCCTAGGGAGCTCCCCTGACCTCTCCAGCTTGGGCCAGGCCCTGAATTTGTTATTTGCTGTGTACTGCTCTGCTCCAGACCCGGCCCTTTCTCGGGCTTTACAGGACTCCGCACAGGTGGCGGCAACATTAACAAGCCCTCCGTTTCCAGGGCAGCTTCTTTCAGTGATCTTTTTTCTCTGACTCAACCACCACCTTTTCCAGCTGCATTTTAGAAACTTTAATCTCAGGTCACCTGTGAGGACAAACAGGATTTCCCATTTTATTTCTTTAAAGGTCACTCTGTAAATGAGTTCGATGTTGAAATCTAAAAAGTGGCAGAGGACCTTAGAAGTGATGCTATGTGGCCCCAGGGACATTGTTCAAACACGGGAGGAGGGTTCTCAGGGCTGCTGGGAGAAAACGAGGAGGCTGGAATCTGCTTCAGGGCCTGCTTCTTCCAGGATGTCGCACATCAAGCTGTGTACTGGGGAAACTTGGCCTGGCCGTCCTAGCCATCTCTGGGCAAAGGACGGGTGCTGAACTTCCCCCTGGCTCTAGAACAATGTTGCCAAGCTTGCATTCAGTGTGGGGAAAGAAAGCTTGTTTGTGCTCTTACTTCATGAGAAAACAGGTTTAAACAAGATGTGATTCTGTAGATATGCACAGAGCGACTTGTGCGTGCCAGGAGCTGCCCCGAGCATCCAGACATCCCTGTACTCTGGAGGGATTTGCACTCAAGTTCTCTGGGGCTGCTGCTATGGCAGTAGCTTCCTGAGGGAAACTGAGTCAGTATGGTACAGAAGGGCAAATTTGTGAGGAGGCCTCACCCATTCACACTCATCTCTAAGCCAGTGAGTCGATCTGGGGACAAAACTCAGACTTCTGATTTTAAATTTGTTCGCCAGGAATGCTGGGTCCCATGATCCAGGCCACTCTGGGTTTGCCATGATGGCCCCCAGACCTGTGATGATAAGATGTGGTTCTTAGTTCTTTTTTCATTTCCAGTTGTGCTTGGAGTTGACTGGCAGACTCTCTGCTCCTTCCTATGGCCCTGGGTGATTTGGAGTGGGAAGGCTGTCTGATGGGATTGTCCCTCCCCATGCAAGAATAATGTCCTGCTAGCTTAGAGAGGTCTCCTCCTCCCCTTCTGCTGAAGCAGCATAGCTCTGGAAACCTTCAGCCTCATTCTGATGCCCAACCATCAAGAGGTAGGGAAACACATCACTGGTACCTCAAAGGGGACAACTGAATCTCCAGGCAACACACTATCTGGAGGCGCGGGCTGCACAGTATCTGTGTGTTATAAATGCCCAGCACCAGAGATCCTCCTAAGTCACCCAGAGGACAACTTTATGATCCAGAAAGTAAAGAACTGGAACCAGATGAGCTTGCGACAGGGAGCAATTGATCAGGAGCCGGCAAGGGTTTGGCCCAGGAGCTCAGAACTCCATAAACTATTATAGCTCTGTACTTCCTCGAGGACTGGTTTCCACTGAAGCCCAGGAAACGGAAGGGTTTGGAGGCTGAGCAGCCTTGTCCTGGAGCACAGTGGAGTAGGACTTCCCCGGCCTTTCTTTACCTACCTCTGGAGTGCTGGGATCAAGTATGTACCACCACATCTGGCTCGCTCTTTTCTCTTTCTTATGTGGGTTTTGGGACTTGGGTCTTCACACTTGTGCAATGCATAGTCTACATAGACTAAGCCATTTTCTCAGCCCCGGATTTGTCAGCTGTGTGGAACTGAATTTCCAGCATCTCCACTGATGCTCTTTATATAGCTGTGCCAAATTATATTCTTTTTTACCCATAGCCCAGCAATCAGTTATTCGCCCATCTCTAGAATTGTATCATTTCAAGGTGCTAGCTGAGTGGAATCACACAGAATATAGCTTTTAGGGATTGACTTCTTCCTTTTGTTTCACACAATATTATTCCCCAATGACACACATAAAGGAATGAGTGTATATGCTGTGTGCATTAATAGTTTTTTTCCTTTTTATTGCTCAGTAGTATTCCATTATGTGGATGTACTAAAGTTTGTTTAACCATTCATTCAACTTTTAAGGACGTTTTAAGGGCATTTGACTTATTTATAGTTTGGGAGAAGTTATAAATAAAGTACTGTGGACATTTATGTGCACATTTTTTATGACTATGTTTTCACTGTTGATATATAACCAGTAAGCACAGAGAACAATGTCCAAAATCATCAGTCACTAGGAAAATGCCGATTAAGAGCAAAATGAGGGATCAGATCCCACTGCTGAGAATGTGACATAAAAGAGAATAATGACAACACTAATTGGGATGCAGAGAAACAGGGTGATGGGGGGACAAACGACAGCAGCTAGCCACTCTTCGACAGGGTGTCATAGTGGCTCACACAGCTGACCGGCTTCTCCTGTGACTTGCCAGTTGCATTATGGAGCTTTTCAATTATACTTTAACCATGGGTCAGGGAGATGGTTCCGTGCATAAGGGTGCTTGCCTGCCATCAAGCCAGACAACCTACATGTGTGGTCCCTAAGACCCATGAGATGTATAAAAGAAATGACTCCCAAGAATTATCAACACATACATGTGCGCATGAACACACACACACACACACACACACACACACACACAAATAAGTGAATTTATGCCTTAGTTGGCATGTGTATCTCTTTATCAGAAATGGTACCATATGTTTGGTGTATTTCTAAACAACCTGCTGCCTCTCCCCCACACATTGCTGACTGGTGCCAACCAGTCATGTACACCATTTCAATTTTCATATCTTGTTATAAATCATACCTAGTGAGGTCTCTGCTCTTGTATTTTTAGAAATTTAGTGGATGATCTTCTCAAGGTAAATTCAAGAGGTTTGATTTGGGGGTTAAAATTTCCTCCATTTTTAAGGCTTTTGATCAAATATGATGACATGCCATTCAGAAGTGATGTGCTGTTGTTGCCCTGTATCCCAGACACCTGTGGGGAAGGGAGACTATTGTTACCTAGGGTTTCCAACTGCGGTCATTGGAATAGCTTCTAAGTTTCTAATAATAATTTCTAATAGTTGAAAATGCTGAATCATATTATTCATTTAAAAAGCTATGAATATATATCAATATGTATATGTTAACATATTCATATCCACGTATATACATCTCTGTGGAGGCCTGAGGCCAACCTCAGGCGTCCTTCCTCGTGCTGTCTACCTTGATTTTTGAGACACAGTCTATCATTGGTCAGGAGCTCAGCAGACTGTCTAAGCTGGCTGCCTCGCCAGCTCTAGGGATTCACCTGTCTTTGCCTCTCTCCAACAGTGCTGTTTCAAGCATGTGTCACCACATCCAACATTTAAACACAGATTCTGGGGACCAGGCTCAGGTCCTCACACTTACAGGAGCAGCGTTGACCAACCAAACCATCTTCCCATCCCTCAGTCACTGTTATTTAAAAATTCTAAACTGTTATCATCAGGCTTATTGGCCAGCACTTGCTAGCACGGGCTATCTCACTCGCCCTAAAACTTAGGAAAGTAGGACTAAAACGTTTTTGTGGGTTTCTTCTGTTGTGAATGCTTGTTATAGTGAATGCCTATTATAGAAGCAAATATATTGTTCTATGCTTATATGCATATTATTTATGTATTTAACTGATCTATGTCTGTTTTATACCACCATTATATTGATTTAAGTTTCTCTAATTTGAAACATGTAGAGTAAGAGTAACATTTGACATTGCTATGTATTCTAATCCTCTGTTCTGTCTTGTGTCTTTTTTTTTTTCCTATGTCCCTTCTTTCGAGGTTCTTAACTTTCTGACGTTACTTAAACAGTTAGCCCTGTGTCTATCGTCCATTGCACGATCTTTCATAGCAGGGACTTCACTTGGACATTCAGTACAGAGTAGGCTTAGGTTTTTCAGGAGCTAAGTTGTATCTCTGCCTCCTTCTCTAGCAGCACTCTCTTATGCCCTCCCTGGGGAGGTCCTGCCTTCATTGCTGTCATTGATTCTCATCAGCTGTCAGATGATTCTTCATCCCCGAGACATTTGAAGACACCTTATTTCATGTCCAAATTCATTCATTCATTCATTCATTCATTCATTCATTCATTCATTCTCTCTCTCTCTGTCTCTCTCTGACATTATTGTTCTTATTTTCCAGTGTGTGTTTTGCCTTTGCCTGGCTGCCTGGTGAGCCCATCTGTCTGCGCACTGAGTCTCTATCGTCAGCTCCATAGTGTTTTATTACATTCTCTCGTCTGTTTCTTTTCTGCTTGATTTGTGGCTGATATTTTAGGAACTCTCATTATCTCCGTGTGGTTTTACATCCTCTTATTTCCAGATCTCCCACCTTCTGCCTCATAGCCGACTTGTGGCTCTGAACTTCAGGGCAGCTCTTTCCTGAAAGAGAAGTGGCTTTGTCTCTGTGTTCACTATCACTTGCCTAGTGATCCATCCCTTTTGAATCTGTCTTCCCTCTCATCTCAGCCTGTTGATCCTCCTTTCTTTTTACTCCTTTGCTCCTCTGACTCAGAGGCCATGATGGTTCGGTACACTTCTAAAATAGTAAACAGCTTGTTGATTTTTTTTTCTTCTCAATTCTACAGTTTCTCATTTGTAACGATGACCCCATTCCTGATACAGTTGGCATCTTTCCCTTTGCTCTGAGCAGGATGAGCTCTGCTGAGACTCATCGAGGTGAGCAGCTTGCCCTGGGATTCCATTTCTGCCCACTTGGAGAGCGCTTTAATTCCGTCACTTTTCTTTTGAACCAGCTGGGGAGATGGATGTATTCAGGTGCTGGGACAATTTCTCATATCTGGATGGTTTTTTCACTTGATGTATCTCTGTTCTGCGCGGGTCACATATTCCTCTGACCTACAGCATCTGCTTCTTCGGTTTCTCTAGCTCAATGCAAGGTGTGAAAAATACAGTTCCTGGCTGAATCTACTTCCTCAGTGCCATTCTCTGTATCCCTACACTGATGGTCCCTGGAGACTAAAGGTTCTCAGAACACATCACTCCCCTTCTTCCATATGGCATCTGCGCATGATCTGGGCATTTTCTGGAAGGGCATATGAGGACAAGGGGGGCAGGGATGCTTTCTGCACTCACCACATCTAATGTCCCCCTTACTAGGAGCCCTATGTCCCCAGGGCCGGGATGTGCTGATGTGTGGGCATTTGTTGTCTTTCTCGTCTCCTTTTCAATGTTTATGCTGTTGCCATAGAATCATAGGGGTGTGTGTGTCTTACCACTCGGCAGTGTCTCAACTCATCTCTGATGCGACAGTCATCTTGTCCCATCCTGGCACCGGATAAGTTGCCAGTATTGGTTTAAAAGGGGATGGTTGTAAATGTTTAGCATGTTTCTGATATAGTGAGTACTTTGGGTCTTGTGGTCCTTATTTTTGGGGCCCAAATTTTCTTCATATATTGTGTTGAATCTTGCCCCCCCTTCCTCGTTTATCTTTGAGCTTTTGGAAAGAACTGTTACTAACTATTGCACTGACAACATCTAACACAGTATTAGAGTCATGGTGTTTAATTGACATTTCTTTTAGAAATTTGAATTGGTCTGTTACTAAAGAAAGGGAGAGGAGAGGGGAGAAGGGAGGGGAAGATATAGATAGATGATAGATCTTAGATGATAGATAGATAGATAGATAGATAGATGATAGATAGATAGATAGATAGATAGATAGATAGATAGATAGATAGAT
>JADRCD010234570.1:31044-52633 GCA_019843815.1 Montemys delectorum
GATAGATAGATAGATAGATAGATAGATAGATAGATAGATAGATAGATAGTGCCTCCTGGGCTCTGAGGGACTTAGCAGCAACAGAAGGAGGAAGTGGAGCCAGTGAGGGAGATAAAGGGAAGGAGAGCAGAGCAGGAAATCTGAGGCCAACAGAGCTGGAGGATGAAGTAGGCTGGCCTGACAATGTGTGATGTGACCGTGAAGGGTAAAGAGTCAAGTGAATCTGATGCCAGGTTCATCTCTGGTGACCCTTAGTTTTAGAAGCAGAGCTGAGAAAATCCTCTCTTGAGTTAGCAGGCTGAGTGGGGTGAAGGAGGGCGAACAGGTAGGTATGGATTCAAGAACGAAGAGAGGTGGATGAGAATCAATCAGGTGCTGGAAGAGAAGCAGCGCTCTGGGGGGAGGGGGGTGCTGGAGGGGAAGCAATGTCCTGGAAGCAGCGTGCTGGGGGAGGGAACAGGGGAGTCAGCAAGGGGGCAGCAGGGGGGGCTTGGGAGGCTTTTGTTTGTTTGTTTGTTTGTTTGTTGTTGCTGTTTTGGTTGCTCTCTTGCTCGTGTCAAAAGGGAAGGTTTAGTCAGCTCTGTGTTCCAAGGGAGGGAAGGCATGCCTGCAAGAACAACTAACTGGTCAGAAGGAAGATCTATCTGAAATGGAGGATGGGTCTGGCCAGCACAAGATGAGGTCAGATACTCTGAAAGAAGGGGCAGTTTCCAGGCCCCAGACCACCGCTGACTGTGACCAGCCATGTTGCTGGGCAAAGAAAATGCAGGGCCTTGTTGAGTTGGGAGAAAGTTGGCATCTAGAGATGTGGGGATGAATCACTCTCTGGGATCAGTGGCTTAGTTGAAGTGGAAGAGTCAGATGCAGGTAAGGGAATGGCAAAACCAGATCTGATGGAGGAAAGGGAAAGATAAAGAGAGGGCCCTGGTACCCTGACCCTTAGCCTACGGTATAAGATGTTTCTCCACATGGCATTGGGCAGCTCCTCCAAAGCACTTTTGCTTCAGGCAGCCTGCAGCCTGCTCAGACAGTGAGTGCCTTCTGAGAGGACTAGGGGAGAGTGGCCTTGGGCTGGGAAGATGGCTCAGCAGCTAAGAGCTTCCTGTACAAACATAAAGCCTGGACTGGAATGCCAAGAGTCCATGAAAAAAAAAAAAACGCTAAGTGTGGTCACATGCATATATGACCTAAATACTGGGGGAGAGGGCACAGCTGGGACAGGAAGATCACTGCTGCTGGCTATCAACCTTGCTCCAGGTTCAATAAGAGACCCTGTCTCAAGGGAATGAGAAGATGAGTGATAGACCAGGACAATCTTCTGTGGCCTCAGGGCATATGAATACCTGTTTACACACACACACACACACACACACACACACACACACACAGACACACACACATACACACACACACACACACACATACAGACACATACAGACATACACACACAGACACACACAGATACACACAGACATACAGAGACACACACACAGACATACTCACAGATACGCGCGCACACACACACACACATACACACACATATACACACACACAGACACACACACATACAGACACACACAGACATACACATACAGACACACACAGATACACACAGACATACAGAGACACACACAGACATACTCACAGACACACACACACACACACACACACACATACACACATGCATGCATGCTTGCACACTAAATAAATAAAATGTTTTTAAAACATAGCCTTGTTTAAGCCCAGGCGAAGCTCTCCCACAGCCTACAGCCCACTCACTCTTCCCTAACCTTTCTGGTCAGGGATTGCTCTGTCCTTCTGTCTCCAGATGTTAAATATCCAGGCTGCTACTGCTCAGTAAACTCTAAGAATTGCCCTTGTCCAGGGTCCTTAATCCCTAGATAGGTACTCTCCAGAAATTGGGCTAGTGCTTTTGAGTCTACATCTCCCTCTTTGGGGACCCACTTGAACTGGGTAAGAGAGCTGCATGTGAAAGCTCCAGGGCTGCAGCTTATGATGTGCATCTCATGTTTGAGAACGAAGTGTCATTTCATTAACAAATTCATTGACGAAACGGTACGGCACCTTTCGCCAGCCTCTGGGGTGTCAGATATTGATGCTGTCGAGGTGATGGGATCATCCTGGCTGATGAGAAGTGTACCTGCTGATCAATGAGGGAACTCACATAAAGTCCTTTAAGGAAGAGACGCCTTATTCAAGAGGCTACCAGTCCATTAAAATGAGAGGCAGAGGGCTAGACTAAGCGACCTCTGGAACCCTTCCTGGGCAAGCACTGTCATTGGAAAGCAAGACCTACACATTGCCTTTCCCTCTTCAGTCTTCTTATTTGCCTTCTCATACAAATAATTAACCACACAACATTAATGCGGCGTGTATTCTAGAACTCAATTCCTGTTACCACTCTCTAGAGTACTTGAACCGTGCCCTGGGGTTGGCATTGTTACAGGAAGCTTTTGAGGAGAATAATGTGGGATACTGTGCAATTGTGTGAGCTGGCCCTCCTTGCATGGCTCTGTGTACGCACATCAATTATCCACATTCAGTATAATTTGTCTCTTTAAAATCACACCTTCTATTTCACCCCAAGAAGATAAATGGATCCTGACTCGGTCCCAATTCCATTGATTTCTTTCTTTTTTTTTTGTAGTCCTATGGTGAAGCTATTATCAACACTAATCTCCAACTCTGCTAGGAACCAGGGAGGCCTTGGAATATAGAGCGACTATTTCAGCAACTTACACCTTCCTTCTCTCTCCTCTGGCTTTTATTGCTTCTCCCCTCATCAGCTCATTTTCACATATGAATCGATTATCATCCTCTGATGTCTTTCCACTTGGCTCCCAGCAGAAACCTTTTGGACATATCCAGCCTGGAAGAGGACAGCAGAGGCTGCTCCTGAGGTAGAGGGTTGTCCTTCATCAGGGCAGGACAAAGCTGTAGCTTTGAAGCTACTCAACACTCAACACCTTTCCTCTCCAGCAGGCTAGGCACCATCAGGCCTAGTTCCCACACTCCCCTCACCTTCCACCTCTCCACACGATTTTTTCCAGTTAACGGTGGCGGGGGGCGGGGGGAGAAGACAAGAAGTGGGGATTGAGGTAGAGAAACTTGGCAGCACCAAGGAGGCTGTTGGTGGTGAGCTGTGCTTGAAGATGCCACTGGTGGAAGTTACATCTTAGGGCTTGTAGTGAGAGAAGTCTTCCTCCTCCACCTCCCAAGGCTGCTGCCACCCCTCCTCCCTCTTGCTGGATGCATGACACAGTAGCCATCTTTGTGTAAGTGCACCTATGTTTATATGTGTGTGCTTTCACATGCAGGTACATGCATTGTGCATGTGAGTGTAGAGGCCAGAGGTTAACCTCTGGTGTTAATTCTGGGAGCTGTCCACTTTGTATTTCTTTACTTATTTATTGAGAAGGGGTTTCTCAGTAGGATCTGTGGCTCCCTACCTTTCCATCACCAGGATTAAATACACACCACCACCATACAAAGGTGATTGTTGTTGTTGTTGTTGTTTTTAACATGGGTTCTGGGGATTGAGCTAAGGACTTAATCCTCGTGTGACAAGCACTTCACCAACTTTGATATCTCCCCAGACTCTACATTCAGGATCTTGAGAGGTCACATGCCAGTGCAAGATACTTATTAATTTTAAAAGGGCAAATTGTACAACTCATTTGAGTATTTTCATCAGTTCAAAAAGCATATAGCAAAGCATCCATCACGGCTGAACCCACACCCTGGATACCTCCCAGGGTACCACACCCACTGGCTCTTGAGGAGCCTTCCACAGACAGTATGTGCATCAGACATGCACGCATGTTGCAGCCGCCACTGCCTCTCCTCCTCATCTTACCCTGTCTGTGATACTATGATTTATAAATGACCTTATTCCAAGACTCCAAAGGCAACTCATTCTAAAGGGAGACACAGCGAGTTATTTATTTAGTTACCCACATGATGGGTTAGTGTGGTTGTTTCTAATCTTTTTACCTCCAAAAGAATTCTGCACACAAGAATTGACAGCAGAAATTCAGATATTGGTGTCAGTGCTTAAAGCAGCGTTACTCACAGTAACCAAAAGAACCCTGCCAAGCATCCATCAAGAGAGGAACACATAAACAAAATGTGGTATGCAAATTCAATGGAACATTATCCAGCCATAAGAAGGAATGAACTATTGCTGTGTTCTGCAGCAGAGGTAGCCCTTGAGAAGGCAGTGCCAAGTCAATGAAGCCAATCATGATAGGGGAATATCGCATGGTCCAACTCTTATGAAAAACAAGCAAATTCAGTGTGACAGTGGCATACATGCTACCAAGGACAAAGAGGAGAGAGACATGGGAGTTATTGTTTATAGAGATGGATTTTCATATTGGCGATGATGAAAATATTTGAGTATAAAGATAACGGTAATAAACTGTTCCATAGTGTGAATAGATTTCATGCTACTAAATTACACACTTACAAGTAGTTAAAATGAGAAATATTATGTACATTTTACTATCACAAAATGACAATACAAGGCAGGAATATACTGCCGAAACACAAAGTAAAATGTATGGTGTAGTTCCATAAAACATCCTGCAGAAATGTAGGTATATCTGGCTTTTTTTAGAAGTGGGGGTATGGTGTGGGAGAGGATGTACACAGCATCTTTTGATATAGTCTCTGAATTTCCCTCCAAAAGCTTATGCTACATAATGCTATGATCCGTGAGGATTGAAGGGTATTTGTATCAATGTGTGTTCCTGTGGGATATGCATATGCACATGTGGGTGTGCAGATCCTGGGAGCCATTGGTATTTTCCTCAGTAGCTTCTTCACCTCATCATTAGAGCTGTGGTTTCTCATTGACCCTGGGCTCATTTACTAGGCTGCCCATGAGCTTCAGGGATCTCCCTGTGTTTCTGGGATTACAGATGGGCTGCAGTGTGCCCAGCTTTTATGTGGGAGCTGGGGATCCTAAACTTAGGTTCTCAGGTTTGCACAGCAGGTACTTTACCCAGTGAACTATCCTCCCACACCCTGGTCATTGATGTTTACCATCTTGAAAACTAAAATAGGCTCACTCCACAATTCTTTATGTGCTTAGGCTGTACACGTTTGAGCTGAGACTCTGTAGACCAGAGTTACTTTGGTCTCAAGTCAAGATAGGAACAAATAACAAATCAGTCTACAGGCAAAAGGGCAGCTGGCTGGCTGGAGTTGAAAGGATCTCTGACTCAGTCTCCTCGCTCCCTTCCCCTCCTCCGCCTTCTACTCCATTGCATCATGGCCATCCTAGAATTACAGAACACTGCTCGAAAGAGGCTGAGTACCACAGCTGGGCCCTGTGTAATATTTCAGCCTGAGCTAGTGACAAGAGCCCACCTCTTTCTGTTTCCTGCAAAGGGTGTGCTCTATTAATTTACCCCCTTGGTGTATTCTAATCCCTCATTTGAAACATTCTGAAGCACCAGGGGAAATGTAGTCCTCTGTCAGCAGTTCTTAGGCCAGTGACTTGCAAAGATAATGCTTGAAATAAATGGTAAGTGGGTCCCTGAACCAATGAGGGAACCTGAGATCTATGGATGCTAATCCTTGACCTTCTTATTTCCCAGAAAAGGATCTTTTGGAAGGTTAAGAGCTGGAAGATGGAGGAGTACGCAGAAATGTCTTCTAGATAGGATTTGGCCTTTGCACTCATGAACTCAAAGCAGCTGTGTGTACTGGACATCGAATGGAGCCTAGGGGAGGGACTCATGAGGCCACGCCCCTCTGAAGGAGCTTTTGTTATTTACCCTGTGCTGGGAGTGGGGAGTCACTTTCCTCAGTGATTTATAAGCTGTCCTTGCTCCTTGTTAGGTCTCAAACCCAGGACAAAGGGCCAGTAGGTTTCTATTTAACAAACCAAAGTGGACCTGCTCTCCAGGGTCCCCCAGCATCCCTCAGTCCCTACCTGTTTCAGGGTATGGCTGGTATAACCCACCTCCTGCCCTAAACTTCTCCAGCCCATCCTCCATCTCCCCTTCCTATATAATCCATCCATTCTGGTTATCTAGCTCCCTTCATCCATCCTTTACTCTCCTGATCACTTTGCCTCCTGCCCCACTGCCCTCATCTGCTTCACCCTGTCCTCACATTGGCCAGCTCAAGATCATGTTCACTCTGGACTCTCCCAGATGTTCCTCCTCTGGCTATGCTCTCCCTTTTATCTACAATAAAACTTTTCCTCCGCCATACCCAGGAGCACTCATGTCTTTCCTTTTCACCAATCACATATACTCATGCAAACAACCCTAGTTCAACTTAATGGCTAATAAAGAAAGAAGCAAACAAAAGGCAGGAAAATAGAAGGGAGCTTTTGTGTGTGTGTGTGTGTGTGTGGTGTGGCATGGCATGGAGGAGGAGGATTCAGCAGAAGTGGGAGGGGCATGAGGGAGTAAAACAAGACTAAAATGTACACTTATGAAACTGTCATATAATAATTATACTTTTTATTTAAAGAACCCAAATTCTTTTAAAGGGATTCCTTCTAAATCCAGAGGACAGTGGGCAGGTCCTTTTGGGTCTCAGCCCCTTTCCCACCATGGATTAATTAAAAAGGCTTAGGGTCACCTTCATGCCTCACCCTGCTCCCTGTAGTGGGCTGTAGAGCCAGCACTGCTCTCCCACACTGAAAATTTATGCCTATCCTGTGTAAAGAACATCTTCTGTTGGCTCCAGTCCAGAATTCCAGTCCCCAGAGATCAGTCTGGATATGAACTCTCCCCCTGCCACTTTGGTCATTTCTTCCAGCTTTCTGTCATATCCCGATTTGATATACATCCCATTATGTATTTCACCTCCATTTTATGGATTAAAAAGTTGATTGGGTCAGGACTAAGGGCAGTGCCAGGTGATGCCATCCCATTTCTCAAGACGACAAGATAGTTATTTAACAGAATTATTACTAATGGGATGGCTGGGGATTTGGCCAGCCTTCGTATCCAGGACAAAATCATCGGGGATTGAGATGTTCTATTGAGAGTCGGTGTTGAGGGCTGTGAGGTGAGCTTGAGAATAAAACAAGGAAGGAGGAGTCAGAGTCTGAGTGCCACCCGAGGAGGAACCAGGGGGCAGAGTGGCAATAGGGAACACATGGGACAAAGGGTGATCTTGGGTGTGGAACGAAAAGAGGAGAGAAGCTAGATGCATTCAAACAGGTGATTGAATTTGAGAATATTAGCATACATGTCCTTTGTGTTAGAAACTGCTCATTGTCTCTGCATACCTACAGTATAAACTCATGTAGAGGTCACGAAGCTCTGTGAGGGAGCCATGGTGAATGTCCTCAGATGAGAAAAGCAAGGGAAGAGAAAGGTGAAATAATTTTCTACGAGTTGTACGAGATTAGGGCCAGGCAGGCTGCCTCAGATCTGATGCATTTCCCCATACTACCCCAGTGTAGGGATCCAAGTTAGGACCTTGAGGGTAGTAGGCAAGCACTCTGCCACTCAACTGCATATCCAGCCTGGAGTGTGTGCTCTTAACTACTCCATTTTGTGGCCTTAGAGAGCTCAGCCCAGCGTCCATCATACTAGGAAGCAGGTTCCAAAGACTCTACTGCTATACACAGCTGGAATATGCTTCGGAAAGAGACTTGGAAAATGCCAGGGATCCGAGATACTGCAGTGATAGCTCTAGGACCAATAGCCCTTGAGTAAATTTCCTCTCAGCAGAGTCAGGGAGGTGACTTCCACTATGAGAAGTTGTTGAAGAATTCACCTGGGAAGGTGTCCTATGAGGTTCCGAATGGGTGTATAACATTTCCTAGGGAAAGGTCAGGGAGCCAGCAGAGGGAAACCTGATCTAGGAAGGTACAAGTCAGTACCTAGCCTAGTGCTCCTCAGTTACTTTATCTGTGAAAGTACAAGTCTGGTTTAAAAGGAGCTTGAGTGAAGACATTTTGCTGGAGAAGTTCACTGTCCCTCGAGATAGGTGCTTCTGGGTTTCTATATGTTACGAGTACCCCATGCCTGTGGGCCATTTCCTGGAGAGGTGTAATCATATGGCATTGGCTTATCTTTCCCATCTTACTCTGCTGCTGAGTCAAAGGGAGTGGATTGCCTTCTGGGAGAGGGACAACATAGTCGCACCCTTCCTTAGCTGAAGAGCTTTGTCCCAGTAGCAGATAAGAGAAGAGGAGCCTGTGGCCCTGCAGCTGCAATTAGAGTCACCTGGTCTTCCGACACCTTGTTCAAGTCCAGAGTCTTTCCAAATCAACCGTGAGCCACTAAACAGTACAGGGCACAGAGCCCCCGAGGAGCCCAGAGCCTGGACACACATATTTTACCAGCCTCCCGCAGGGGCGAGTCTAGGAAAGAGGAGTTTGAGCCGATGGTGTGTCATGTGGCTCTGAGGGTCCTTTGGTGCTTTGCTGTGTAGTAATAAAATTTGTGGGCTTTTCTGCATGGGCTGTTTGAGGTAATGAGAAGCTCATAGGCAGGCCTTGGTTGGCTCTAGGAAATACTGAGGATTGCCACAGCTAGGGCCACATTCAGTGGACTTGGGAACCTGTGCTCTGGAGAGATGTAAAGGTTTGCAACTGCTTAAAAATTTCTGATTTCACTCTTAGTATGTGTTGTATGCACATGTGTGAGTTTATATGTGTACATGTGTGTGTGTATGGTGTATATGTACACCATATACCTCTATATGTACACAGGGGGAGGCTAGAGGACAACCTTGGTGTGTGTGCCTGTGCATGTATATGTATGTAAGCTACATGCCTATATAGGTACACATAGGGATGCCAGAGGACAGCTTTGGGTGGGACCCCTCAGGAACACCATCTGCCTCCTTTAAGACAAAATTTCTGGCTGGTCTGAAGCACATTGTTTTGGTTATGATGCCTTGCTGTCAAGTGGGAGGGATCTGCCTGTCTCAGCCTCCCAAATGCTGGGGTTGGAAATGCAAGCCATGGTGCTCAGTATTATTCCATGGGTTCTGAGGCCTGAACTCAGGTCACCAACCTTGCATAAGGACTACTTTGCAGACTAAGCCATCCCCTAAGCCCTAGAGAAGCTCCTTATGGGAAGCTGAGGAGCATTGCTAGATCTGCCTCCCATCCTGATGGGAAAGTGTTTAGTGACAAGAATGATTACATTGTTTCCAATTTATCCTTTAATTTGGTTTCTCATATCTTTGTTTAAATGGTTTTGTTTTTCAGATTTATGGCTGTAATCACACTTAGAGCATTATTTAAATCTGTTATTAGAAATGGACCTTTCTGATTGCACATTTAAGGGTTTTTGTGAAAATAATATATGCTATTTGTTTTCTAAAAATTAAGTTCTAGACAAAAGTAAACACACGCATGCACGCACACACACAAACACAAGGCAAAATTAATTTCAACTATCTAGAAGAAATCATTACCGTTTGGTCCATAGCTCTCTCATAGAGTGATAGCTCATTACATCAATTCAAATAGTCTTGCAAAAATGGAATCAAACTATATACATTGTAACTTGAGAGTGGTATGTTGAGTTTAATTAGAATTTAATAGACAAGAATAAAGTAGTGCTGCAAAAATATGCTGAATTTCAAGAAATGTCTTCCTTGATTACAACCCCTCCCTCAAAATAAAAAAATAAGAAGTCTCGCAAAATTTCTTCTTTAATGGGCAGATGTGCAACCTCTTTCCTATTCCTGAAAATTTGCAGCTTCTTGAGCCCCACCTCTCGATCTCTTGTTACTGTTCGGGTTTAACGAGGTTAGGCACTGTTGTCTTCTGTTCCCAGCCTCAATACTTTGCCTGCTACCCACTTGGTGACTACTGGCTGCCTTTCCTCTGTGCTGTATCTATTGCAGAGAATGATTCTGTTCAGAGTTTAAAGTGTGTGTGTGTGTGTGTGTGTGTGTGTGTGTGTGTGTGTGTGTCTCCACTGGATATTTTCTTGAAGTAATTCTAGTACATTGGATCTGAAGTGGAGCTTAGGGGTCTATGGTTCTAGAAGGGCCCCTGTGATATCAGTGCCTCTGCTCTTGGATGGGGAATTGCTATATTCGGTTAATCAGGTTACATCTGATTACATCTGTTACAGTCCCGGTTAGTTTTTTTCCCCATAATTTATTCACTTTACATCCCAGTTACAGCCCTTCCCTCCCAGTTCCATCCTCACAAACCACTTCCCCCATAAACCCTTCCCCTTCTCCTTAGAGAAGACCAAGCCTGCCTTGGGTTCCAACTTACCCTAGCATGTCAAGTTATAGCAGGACTAAGCACATCTTCTCCCCCTGGCCAGACAAGGCAGCCCAGCTAGGGGAAGGGATTCCAAAGGCAGGCAACAGAGTCAGAGAGAACCCCCAATCCAATTGCTAGGGACACACAGAAGATAAAGTTGCACATTTCCTACAAATGTGTATGGTGCCTACATCTAGCCCATGCTTGCTCTTTGGTTAGTGGTTTAGTCTCTGTGAACCTCCATGGGCCCAGGTTAGTTGGCTCTGTAGGTCTTCTTGTGGTGTCTTTGACTTCTATAGCTCCCTCAGTCCTGACTCCCACTTCTCCACAAGACTCCCGAGCTCTACCTAGTGTTTAGCTGTGGGTCTTAGCATCTGTTTCCATCTGCTGGTAGATGAGGCCTCTCAGGAGACAGTTATGCTAGTCTCCTGCCTACAAGCATAACAGAGCATCCTTAGTAGTGTCAGGGGTTGGCTCTCTCCTATGGGATGTCTCAAGTTGGGCTAGTCATTGTCAGTCCCTCAGTCTCTGCTCCATCTTTGTCCCTACACGTCTTGTAACCAGGGCAAATTTTGAATTTAAGGTTTTGTGGGTGAGTTGGTGTCTCCCTTTGTCCACTGGAAGTCCTGTCTGGCTACAAGAGATGGCTGCTTCAGTCTCCCCATCCCTAGCTGCTAGGAATCTCAGCTAAGGTCACCCCCATAGACTCCCAGAAACCTCATTCCAAGTCTTAGGCTTGTCCCAGAGATGTCCCCCCAGCCAATTACCATTCTATTTCCCAGCCTTTTCCTGGCCTCCATACCTCCCCCCAGGTCTCTCCACACTTGACCCCCACCCCTGTTCCCTCCTCCCCATCCCTTCTCTCACCTAATTCCTTCTCTTCATCTACCTCTGAATTCTATTTATTTTTAATTAATTAATTAAACAATATTTATTTTTATTTATTCACTGATTACTGCCTCCCTTCCCAGCCACTCCCTCCCACAATCCTTCCCCCCATTTCCCCTCCCCTTCTCCTCTGAGAGGGTGAAGGTCCCCCCTGGGTATCCTCTACCCTAGTCCCTGTGGGGCTAACTGCATCCTCTCCTACTGAGGCTAGATATGACAGCTCAGGTAGAAGAATATATCCTACAGTCAGGCAACAGCTTTTAGGATAGCCCGTGCTCCAGTTGTCAGGACCCACATGAAGACCAAGTTACACATATGCTACATATTTATGGGCCTAAGTTCAGCCCCTGTATGCTCTTTTGTTGATGGTTCAGTCTCTGAGAGCCCCAAGGGTCCAGGTTAGTTGACCGTTGGTCTTCCTGTGGAGTCCCTATCCCCTTCAGGACCCACAATCCTTGAAGGGGATTCTGATGTCTATTTCATTTCTCCTTCTGAGTGAGATTTAAGTATTCTCCCTTGGGCCCTCCTTGTTACTTAGCTTCTTTGGGTTTGTGGATTGCACCATGGTTATTCTGTATATTATGGCTAATAGCCACGTATAAGTTAATACATACCATATTTGTCTTTCTGGGTCTGGGTTACCTCACTCAGGATATTTTCTAGTTCCATCCATTTGCCTTCAAATTTCATGATGTCTTTGTTTTTAATAGCTAGGTAGTATTCCGTTGTAAAATAAGTGTGCCAATTTTTTTTAATCCATTCTTTGGTTGAGGGACACCTAGGTTATATCTAGTTTCTGGCTACTACCAATAAAGGTGCTATGAGCATAGTTGACCAAGTGTCCTTGTGATACGGTGAACCTGGTTATTTTTTCATCAGCTTGACATAAGCTAAGGTCACCTGGGAGGAGGAACATCCATTAAGGAAATGCATCTGTAAGCAAGTTTGTAGGGACACTTTCTTGATGAATGATTGATGTAGGTGAGCCCACACCCACCTAACTGGGTCCAGGTCCACTCCTGAGCAGGTGGTTCTGAGTAGCATAAGAAAATGAGCTGAGCAAGCCACGAGGAGCAAGGCAGTAAAAAGAAGCATTCCTCCATGGCCTCTGCCTTCAAGAGTCTCCTGCCTCCAGGTTTCTGCCTCTAGTTTCCATTTGGACATCCCTGGATGATCCACTATAAACTCTAAGCTGAAGTAAGCCCTTAGTCCTCAAGCTGATTTTGGGTACAGTGTTGACCATAGCAATAGGAAGCAAACTAGGGCAGTCATTCTCAGTTCCCTCCTTTTTACCTTCCCATAGCCTGCTGCACTGAGTCTTTGGCATTTCAGTTCTTGGAGCACCTTCCACATTAGGACACACAGTGAGGCAGAAACCTGCCTCAGTTCTGTACACGCACACACACACACACACACACACACACACACACACACACACACATACACACACACACACAGAGGTCACACTAGTGCCTTTGTTCAGAATCTGTGGACATGGAGTTGGTATCTCTGCAGGGTACCAAGCACAGGCCATCAGATGTCGCTGTGTGTGGTATTGGAGAAAGCTTCGTTTTTATTCTTTTTAAGTCATCTGCCTTTTTCCATCTGGACGTCCCAGGACTCCTCCTTTTTTCCCTTGATGTTTAGTAATTTTTCCAGGATGTGTCTAGAGATGTAGTTTAACTTTTCTATGGGGCATTTTCCAACCCTGGCATCAAGAAACCCTTCTTCCATTTGTCTTTGAAGGCTCTTGTGTGTTTTGGGTGGTCTCTTCTCCATGTGCTGACATGCGTGTCTTGTCATGCACAGGAGACAGCCTTATGTTGAAGATTCTGTGAGTCTCTCCCACTGAGGCTATTTCTCTGCCTCCTTCACCGCTCTTCTTGAATTTTCATTCAGTTATGAGGGGAACTCTGGATAGAAACCGGACTGAGAATTCCCTCTGACTGTCCCACAGAGTGTGCCCTTTCCACTACATTCTCAGTTGGCTACATTCATCTCTACAGAAGCCCAGCCTTATCCATGGTCTGAGGACATTATAAGGCATTCAGTGCTCTCTCATATTTAGCAGTATATTCTGCTATGTGGTCTGTGATGGTTCATTTCTGTTGTCACCTTGATGAGTGGGAAGGGGGAGCAGGGGTGTGGGGAGGGACACAAACCTCCTGGTTCTTTGTGGGGTATTGTCTTTATTATGTTAATTGATAGAAGAAGGCCCATTTTGATAGTAGGTGAGCCTAAGCTCTGGGACAGGAAATACTGGCAAGTAGAAACAGGAAGTGAGCAGAGGCCAAGCATGCATGTGTTCTCTTTTCTTTCTCATTGTGGAGTCAGTGTGAACAGCTGCTTCAAGCTCCTGCCATCTTGACTCCCTGCCATGATGGGTTATGCCCCTGAACTATGAGCTAGAGTAAATCCTTTCTCCTTTAAGTTGCATTTGTCAGTGTATTTTACCACAGCATCAGGAAAAGAAATGATGGCAGGTACTGTTGGCTGGAGATGTTTCAAAGTGACCACAACCCCCCTTCCCAAATACACTTACAAGCCCTGATGTCAAGGTAGACTCGGCAGCTGTTCACTTGAGAATGAAAGATTTTCTTCAGCAGGTCTTTCCAAACGGTCCTAACTTTTGCCCCATTTAAGCTTGGACCAAATGTTTGCCTTAGGGGTTGATGGAGGGTGTTCCCATGTTTATTGGGACAGTGTGGAATCTGTGTACCTACTGGAGGATAGAATGTGAGCAGACTGTGGCAGCCCAGCCACTGTGTCTCTACTGTATGCCCAAGAGTCTGTGTGTCACAGGACAGGGCTGAGAGAGCTGGGAGATTTAGATAGAAGCTCTGAGACGAGAGTAAGGAGAAGGAAGAATAGTTAAGCCCAGGGCCGAGGTGTGTTAGGAAAAAAGGCCATCTTAACCTGGTCATCACCCTCTGCCTCTATGGCTGCCGCTGTCTGGAACACTCAGCCACATGGCTCAGATCCATTTAGCATTCGAAGGGCGTCTATCGTATTTTCAAACATCTTCCTCTCCCTAGAAACTGCCCCCAGCTTCCCTGGTAACCAGGAGCTAAACTTTCGTTGGCAGCAGTATTTCTTCTTGGGTGTGGATTTAGCACATTGTAAACACTAGAAGTTAACATTAACTCAACTGCACATCAGGCAGTTGAGTTTATTTCTGCCACCACTTGTGTGTGTGTGTGTGTGTGTGTGTGTGTGTGTGTGTGTGTGGTGTATATACGTGTATCTGTGAATGTGGACAAATGTCAGAGGAGGACTTTGGGTATCCTGTTCTGTCAGTTTCCTGCTCTGTCAGCCTTACTCCTTTGAAACAGTGTATCTCAGTGAACCCAGAGCTAGACTGGCAGCCCGCAAGACCTACATAGTCTCCTGTATCCACTCTTCACAGTGCTAGGATTACAGGCATTCATGTGGCCATGTCTGGCTTTTTACACAATGCTGGGGATTTGAACTCAAGTCCTCAGGCTTGCACAGCATGTACTCCTACCCACAGAGCTCTGTCTCCACCTTGAAATTCTGCTACTTTTCGTGGTCTGGTGAATGGTCTGGGAGTTGAGGATGGGGTATGTTTCAGGGATAAATGTCCAGTGGGTAGGAGAGAGGATACCCAGGACTGGAGTGCTTTCCGCTTGAGGACAGAGATCAGAAAGGAGATGGAGGTAGTGTAAAGGGGAGTCTACCATAGGGGAGACTTGGGAAGATCTGGAGATCTTCCTCTCTCTCTTCTGTAAAGCTAGGGCCTGACCTCTGACCTCAGTTCTTTCACCTGGAGGCTCCTGCTTAACCCTCAACTATGCTGTCCAAAGGGGAGGAGTGAGACACTGTAGAAGCATGAGCCCCATAAGATGCAGCTGGGTCCAGTGCCTATAAATGGAGGGGGGCTGTGCAAAGAGGCCACTGGGCATGGATCACATGGTTCACATGACCTTGGATTATGGCCTAGGGTCTACGGACCAGACTGCCTTGAACTTTGGAGTACTATTAGGTTTCCTGAGAGGGAGTCTTCCTGTTCTGTCTTTACTATAACCAGGGATGCTGGCAGACACGAGGTTAGTGTTGAATGTTCTTAAGGGAAAAGCTGCTTCTGGTAAGAATTCCTCATACCTTGGGTGGACTGAGAAATGTCCTGGCACACTCCACAATGACAGCCCGTGTAGGGCCCAGATGTCACATAGGTATAAATCACCCATTCTTTTATAGGTTATTATAACTATTTCTTCCAGGCTTTGCTTTCTGGTTTTATTTTCCTTTCTTTTTATTTAATAGGCCTCAGGAGAGCGGGAATTGCTGGTCACAGTCAATCACCAGGTTTTCATCTCTGTCTTTAGGGACCAAAGGAACTGGGCTGCTGCGGGCGTATGTGGGAGTGGGTATGGAGTATGTTAGGAGTTCCCCCCTCTGACCCCATTCCTTTTGTGCACGGTCATCCATGCCTGCCCCTCTGCATTTTACTTGTGGAGTCCAGTAGTGTCTTTCTTTGGGTTGACAGCAGCTCTGGCTTTCAGTTTCCATGCTAAACTTGGCGTGGTAGGGTGTCTGTACCGTCATCCTTCATATCATTAAGCATCTTGGTCACTGGGAGCCCCAAGATCCCCTGGGGCTCACTACTGACCCAGTGGCTTTTGACATATACCCCAAAAGGCAGGCGGCAGTCATGGGAAGGTAGTGCAGATTTCTAAAGTTGTGATCTTTCAGCCTGAATGAACTTGAAAATAGCCTGGAGCCTTCATATTTTATTAGCATATATTGATTTTTTTCTAAGAGTCTGGCTTCATAATGACATTTTTATATAAGTCTATCATATTCTTTGGCCGTACTCACCGCACACCCCCCCCCCGCCCCGCCCTCATTTTGTCCTTTCCTCCCTACCTCTCTCCTCATAAAGAATGATGACAAAGAGACGGCTGTGGACTAGAGGTGCTTTAGAGAATGATCAAGGAAGGGCTTTCTGAAGAGGTGACACCTGACCTGGTCACTTTGAAATGCTCTTGGTTAAGAGTCCATTTTCAATAAAAACTCAGATATGAAGCGTTAAAGTGGAAACTCCAGATGGGGAAGTGAGTGGGTCGGGCTCAGACTCTCTCCTGGGTGATGTCTTACAAAACAGGCATTAGGAAACTGAGTGTGGGCTGAGGTTTACCCGCGGACCAGGGCATCAGTGGCTTCAATGAAGTAATGAGACACACGATAACACCCACCACTGCTCTGACTGCTGTGTGCCAAGCGCAATTGGCAGTGGTTCAGCTGGAAGGGGACCAAGGCTGAGGAGAGCCACTACCTCTCCTGTGGTATAAGAAGCAAGAGCTCAAGCCAGCAGCAGAGTGCCTTGGGCATAGCCCAAGCCAGCCCAGCACTGTCATGGCTACTGAGGCCCAGGCCCCATAGCCTCCCACTTCGGAGGAAGATTGTATTTCTCCTTCTTCAGGATCAAAATATGACTTTCACCGCCCCTCAGCAAAGCCTCTATTCACTGGTTGGATGCTTCCCGTATAGATACCTGACAGACTGATTCCTTAGGATCCTGGCCAGATTTCTCTTCCTCCAGAGATTCCCATTAGTGCCTTCCCACTGGCCTTTGCTTCAGCCCCCACTCTCACCCACAAACAGCATCCTTTCTGTCTCTAAGCATCATCTGGAAATTAACAGGAGACAAGGAGGCAGAATTGGCAGCCTCCTTCCTCAGGCAGAATGGGAAAGATTGTTTAAATTTAGGCCTCACCCTCCCAGAATGAAAACAAGTTATTTTTATGCGAGTCAGTATTTGTTATTGAATTAAATATAAGTACAGGGCACTTCTCCTAATTTATAACAGTGTGGGTGCCGAGGGCCTGCGTCATCCTGCCCGCCTGCGCCGGCCAGGCAGCTTTTCGGCTTCCCACCCCTCTGTGCTCATCTGTCTTGGTTGTCCCTCCCTACTTTGTCAAATGTAACGTGAAAGAAAGGGAAATTAAAGGAAAACAAAAGAGAGATTTTTTTTTTCCAAGTGGCAAAATCAGATTTATCCTAAGGTAATTAAATGTGTAAGAACAAAAGATTACAAATAGTGTGTGTGTGTGTGTGTGTGTGTGTGTGTGTGTGTGTGTGCATGTGTATAGTGAAACAGAATAAATCATTATTTCTCAGGCAGCCAGAGCCCTCTGATGAATCTTCAGTTCAGGTGCTTATGTGGTAGAGTAGGCCGGGGATCCATAGGGCTTCTTGGCTCTGTGTTCCCAGCTTAGCACCTGTTTGGAAGCTCATCACTTGAGTGCTGGATATAGGGGAACAGGGGAAGCCACTCCCTGACAAGACTGGTACAATTCCACATCATTTTCTATGTACTCTCTCCTTTCTGCAGAACCCCAACCCCCCTCCCCCCGCGTGGTTTCAGTAGTGTTGGCAAGGCTCCTGCCACCTGGATACTTACTAGTCTTTTTTATTTTCTGTCTCATCTATTGGAAGCCGAATACACCAGGGTCAAGGACAGTATCTTCACTGTGACATTTCCAGATGTTTACCATAGGGCCTCATCTGCTGTGCCATTTCATCGATGTCTATTAGATGAAATGGTAGAGGAGATTAAAAACAGAGAGATGGAGGGAGGGGCCCAGTAGGCACCGTTAAATACATTCACAGGCATTTAGGTCCTTTGCTGGGCTCTCTCACTACTGTTGATGTGAATGCCAAGGACACAGGTACATTTACTTGTGGACCTAAAGCCTAGGCTTTGAGGTGGGTGTCTTGAGAGCCCCAGAGAGGATTGGAGAGCATGAGAAACAGTGAGAGAGGAGACAGTGCTCAGCCTGAGCCATGAGTGTGGGCAATTCTTCGATGTTCAGGTGAATGCCCACCTCTTAAGCAGGTTCCCAGAGGCTTAGATTCCAAGGGGAGGTGGCCATCACCCCATCTTCCATACTCTGGCTCTCTTAGACCCAGTGAAGCACAGCTATTTCAAGGCACAGTTCTGCTGAGTACCCAGGGAAGCATTTTGTACTGTTCTGGGCATATTGAGCAAGGGCTAACCTCTAGGGTTTTTCCTGGGCACCCTGATGCTCAGGGTGGCTTCCTCCTCCTCCTCCTCCTCCTCCTCTTCCTCCTCCTCCTCCTCCTCCTTCTCCTCTGGGACCTTGCTGATGCTGTGACATCTTTTAGTTTTGGCCTTTCCCCATCTTTGCCTTCCCCTATCAAAGATAAGCTCTCACATTACCTTCTTCCTCTTCTGGGCCCACAACAATCCCACTCTCCTTTGTTTATTTATTGTTTATGTTTTGCAACAGGGTCTCTCTCTTTTTTCATCAGCTGACTTGAAAGTTACCATATAGGCTAGCCCTGAAAGTGTGGTGATGCCTCTGCCTCCCAAATGATGAGGATGCAAAGCATAACCATACCCAGCTTCACTTCTTGAAGGACCCCCGACTTCTGTGCTATCTTCCGGCTTCACGAAGACCTCAGACTCCCCCAACATATCCAGCAGACCTGGATCTTCTGTTTACACCAGGAGCCATGACTCCATGCTGAGGTCCTTCCTCTTGCACCTTTTCCAATCCATGAGCATCATGGGACATGGCCAGCATCTTATTGTTATGGTGACGAACAGCCTGGCTTTTGTAGCCATTGAATGGATACAGGGACCATGTCCCCTGCAAACCAGTTTACTGACCATCTTTGTGACAAAACTGACCAAAACCTATGTGGGGTGGTCTCATTTGCTCCTCGTGGCTGGGTAGGAATGGGCCTTACCAGATGATGTGAATACAGGGTCAGGAATTACTGGCTGAAGAGAGGCCACAGGAAGAAGGAGCGGGAACGAAGGCCACAGCGGGAGGTCTGTATGCAGGCCATGCGCATTCACAGTGACCTCCCTGTCAGTGGCTTCACCATCACAGCCATTAAGTGGGATCCTTGTGTTACTTCCCTCCAGCATAAGAGGTGTCCCGGGTGGGTGTGGCCTCTAGAGACATGAAGTCACACCTAGCTTTCCCCCCACCCTGTTGGATTCAAGGCAGTTTATAGAAGAAAGAGATAACGAGATTATAGATTCAGAGGGTGAGTCTATGACTATCATGGTGGGAAGTACGGCAGCAGGTAGGCAGTCTTTAGTCTCCAGGCGGTCTTTGTTAATATAATCGCCACATTTTACAAAGAGACCTTCAACTCATCAATGTTATTGGCCCTATGTTGCGGGAAATATTAAATAGGAAAACCACCCGTAAACTCTCTTGGCCCACCGGCACTAGCTGGCCACATCAGTATGTCCCAGAGGGCCCTTGCTATTTTCTCCCAGCTAGAAAGATCATCTTGCTTACATACAACGCTCTAAACCCCCACCATCAGTATCTAGCGCCTAGTACCCGCTAAAAGGATGACTCTTAAGGCTTAATTATCCAATCAGGTTTATAATATCAATAAGATCACAATTTACAAGTTGCCAATACAATAATGTCAGAGCCAAATGATAAAGACAATGTTTTAACCCAATTATTTTAACCTTGTAAGATCCTTAGCTACTTGTGGCTGATTAAAACCATGCGGGGTCTGGGTCGTCATCCTCCTCTGCCTCCATGATGAAGATTCTCCACTCCCTTCCTGCTCTCTGCCCTTTTCCCCCCTCCACTTCCAGCTCCACCTTTCTATTCCTGTCCAATCACAGGCCTGTCACTGCTCTAATATGATTGGACAGAGACAATGCTGCAAGAGCCTCAGTAGTCTTCCTGGGTATGAGAAGCCCCGAAGAAGCTGCAGCATTTAGGCAGCTGTGGATGTCTGAGTGAGAATGGCATCCGCAGCCTCACATATTTGAATATTTGGTCTCCAGGGTAGAACTTTTTGGGAAGGATGAAGAGGAATGGTTTTGTTGGAGGAGCTGTGTCACTTTGAGGTTTCAAAAGCCCATGCCGGGCTCAGTCTGTTTCTGTTTCATTATGTCTGTCTGTCTGTCTGTCTGTCTGTCTGTCTGTCTCTCACTCTCTCTCTCTCTCTCTTTCTCTGTTGTTATCTCAACATGTAAACTTTCAGTGGCTGCTCTAACATCATACCTGTGTACCTGCTGCCATGCTCCCACCACGACCAACAGTCATAGATTCACTCTCTGAAACTATAAGCCCATAAACTTTTTACTCTATAAGCTGCCTTGACCATGGATGGTGCCTTAGCACAACAATAGAAAAATCACAATATAAGTTCTTGGTAGGACTTGAACTAGTCAGGGGTTAACACAGGAGTTGAGGACCTTAGAAAATGCCTCCCCATGAGGACTTGGGCAAGGCAGACACTAGCCTTTCACAGAACTGTGTTGTCATTACTCACCTTTGGTGGCTGATGTTCATCTTCTCTGTTGACGAATATTTCAAGAAAATACTATTTTCCTAATATAGAAATAAAGCAAGCCTGTTGTAAGAAACATGGAAAACATGGGAAATATAAAGCACAGAAAGTGCCCAGGAGTGGCACCCTCTGAATAATGTCTGCCAGCCCTTTGGTATATTTCATTTCAGCACTGTGTGTGCATGGGATCATATTGTCAGCAATTTTACATCCCTCATTCACTGAGCATTACACTGTGATCATTTTCCCTGTCATTAAATTTATTTGAAAACATCATTTTTAATGGATGCATAATATTCAATCTTGTGGCTGATCCATAATTTATTTAGTCATTTCTCCCCTTTTGAGCATTCCATTTCTTTCTAATTTGTGGGTATTACAAATATTTTCAAGCAATATGGTATGGCCATCCTTACAGGTGGACGGGTACTTTTGCTCTCACTTCTATAGACCTTTGAACCTTAGGAGTGGATTGGAAAGTATTTGAGGACAGCAGCTGCCAAGTTGCTTTCCAGGGTGCACAGATGAAGACTTTGTGGCTACAGGAGATGAGAGTGTCCCTGTCCCCACACTTACATTGAGAACACTGTGTCTTAAGCCTCTCCTAACTCAATAGAATGAGCCTCTCCAGCCCATTTTTGGTCATTTATTGTCTGTTCATTGACTTTTGCCTAAGTGTTCAGTGACATATCAGTATTTTTCCCAGTTGGCCATTTGCCATTAAATTTTTTATAACAACTTTATTGAGGAATAATTCATATAACATATAATTCACCCATCAAAGTATACAATTCAGTGCCATTTAATATATGCACACGGCCATACAAGCATCATTACACTCTACTGTAAAGCGGTTTTGTCCTACTCAGAATGAACTCATACCCATTAATTGTTACACCTCATTCCCATTGACCCCTCCCATAACCCACCCCCATCTCTAAGCATCTGCCAATCTCCCTTCTGTCTGTATGGATTTCCCTACTCTGGGCAATGCATATAAGTAGAATCGAGCAATTCAGGGTCTTTTTAACTGGTTTATTTTATTTCACTCTATCTCATACCTCAGAACAACAATCTACCTGTTAATATTTTCTGTGGTGTATGTGTGTGTGTGTGTGTGTGTGTGTGTGTGTGTGTGTGTGTGTGTGT
>JADRCD010234572.1:0-13293 GCA_019843815.1 Montemys delectorum
CTGAATACCAGCCCATAAGTGGATCCCAGTAGTAGTCCCTTGTGGAGAGTAGGCTTCTTCCAAAACTCAAGAAGGTGTACCAGACTCCAAACTGTTTCTTTAGTGTTGGGACAAGAGGTGCTGTCATTTGCTGTTGTGTCTAGAGAAAACGTCTCGGTGTGTCTCAAACCAGTGAACCCTCAAAATACCATAGAAAACTTTGTAGGATTTATCTCTCCTCCTCTAGAGCATATGAAAGTGGCTAAGATATCTATACTAAGTTTCCCAGTGGTTTCAACAAATTCTATTTTGAAGAACCAAGATGCTACATCCTGCAGGATGCCCAGATCCCCCATCTCTTCTCACTGTATCATGATAAAGACAGGCTTATGAACAGAGCCCTGGGGCATAACCGTGAACGTATACTGCTGCCTACCTCATGCCAACACAATCTGATGCTTTCTGCTCCTCCTCCCCCTCTCTGACAACCTGGAGAAGAGCACACTGCAGACCCACAACTGCATTACGAGTAGCCGAGACTATGGCTACCTGCTCTGGTAAAGATGCCACAGGTGGTTCAGCTACCTGGGGATCTTTGATTAGAAGTGCACCCTGGGGGTAGAGAGGGCTTTTCTCCTCACGTGCTGCGGCCCGCCCGACAGAACAGCCGTGGTAGGATTGGGATGCCCAGGTGTCAGCATCACTCCAGGTTCTGTATCCAGAGTCTTTAGTTCTGTTCTCCAGATTTATCTATACAAGTCAACTGTGATGTGCCCGTAAAGGGAAGAACCAGAGGAGTGACGACTATATACAATTGATGTCAGTTTCTAGTGTCCTTTTCAGGGGGCTTCCAACCTCTCCTTTACTCAAACTATTCTGAATGAAGGGGAACTGAAGCCTGGCTTGGATCTTTAAGATGGACAGAGTGTTGAATCTTTCCCTTGCAGATGCTCTCTTCCTTTCTGGTGGCTGCGATGCTAATAAATTCATACTATTTTAGTTGCTCTTCTTGGCTGTCCAGCTAGCTTGCCCTTAGGAGTAATGACAGTCTGTGGGCCATCCCCCTGGGGCCCATAGCTCAGTCTTTTCCGCTACCACCCCAGCCTTGCTACCCACCTCCAACCATGGCGTTCTTCCTTCAGTCCATGAAGTGTTTACCCCTGACCTCTGTGCCTCAGAGTCTTCTCATCCCACTTACTCCTAAGGAGCCTGGTTTCCTCAGCCCCATGGAGTCTCCCCAGGCCCTCCCAAGGTAAACAGTTATCAGGCAGAAGGAGTTTTATTTCTCATGATAGAACTGTTGGAAGTGTGTTGCTTCTCCTCACTTCAGGACCCCTTCCTTCCCAGTTCACCACAGCAGCTCAAATGGTTCTACTTTGTTAAATGTAGGCCATTACTCTCTCAAGCTTCCAAGAGCTGTCTCAACAGTGTATTGGAACAGTCACTCACAGCCTTCTCCAGGACTATAAATCCTGGGTTATGAGTTTCCCAGATTTATATTGCACTCCTTGGACCAGAGCCCTGAGATGCAATCCAGATATTTAAGGTTGGAAATAGAAGAAGGTACCTTCCTGGGGAGCCCTAAGGAGCCATGTTGAGAAGTGTTCTTACTTATAACCCTGGGAGCCGCCCCTTTCCTCTGGCTCTGTAGCTCTCTGTATCTGCTCGATAAACAAAGTGTCTGTATGGTGGGCACCATGCTATTTTTAGCATGCACCAGCAAATTCAGAAGAGGGTCCCAGTTTGAAAAACAGGTCTCCCATCAACTACCTGCTTGACCCAGGTGACCAGCAAATAGATTTCGTCTCACTTGCTAACCCCAGAGCACTGCTTCAGATAAGGCTGCGCAAAAGAGATCCTTCAGCAAGGCCACCAGATGCAAAGTTGCCCAGCCATCCAGGCCATATCTATACTTTTACCCCTCTCTAGACTTAGAATGTCCTATAACGCTGTGTCTTTCTCACCCAAGGTCCCTCAGGACAAAGTCCTCTACTGAAAGCTCTCAGTGGGAATTACTCGGCTCCCCTGATTGTCACCAGCTCAAGCAATTCTGTGTACCTGCGCTGGTCATCTGACCACGCCTATAACCGGAAGGGTTTTAAGATTCGGTATTCAGGTGAGTAGGTCATGAGTACACTTAAGAAGGGCCTCAGAGCCAAACTCCTTAAGTGTCTCGCCTGAAGCGTCTAAAGAAGCCATGGTCCATCGTCTCACTCTCCTTTGTGTAGGTGGGGCTGCCTCCTACTCTCAGTTTCCCTCATCTGGCACTGCCCAAACGAAACTAAAGGAGTCTCCCACCTCTTCGTGCCAGGCCTCTCCCCCACCTCTAACCACATCTCCTTCTTCTCACACTCCCACTCTGTGTCTCCGGGATCCTAACTATTCAATATGAGATTGGACGAGAACCAGGGGCATCCTAGCCCCTTGGCTGGTTGGAAGATATTACCACAAGTCCTTTGACTGACTGACTTTAAGACATACAATCACATAGGGTAGGCAACAGAGGGAACCCTCTCCTGCTGTACAAGCCAGATCTCTTTCATTCTTCCTCTTTCCCTGACAGCTGCCAAGTGGACATATTTGTGAGGTGAACATGACATTCTGATGCATACAGTCAACCTCAGTGACGAAATGGGAGCAATGAGCATACTCGTCTCCTTAAAAAAATAGTTTATTTCTTTGTGTTGGAGATGGCTGAAACCCATTCTTGTACCGTGGGAATGTGTAGTCAGTACTTGAGCTACAGCTGCCCGTGTGTGCTGCAAAAGCTGGAAGCTTAGCCCTTCCTACTTTTGAGGCCAATGGCTAATCTCATGCGACCTTACCTGCCTTCTACTAGTCCCAGGCGCTGGTGACCCCTGCCATACTCTCTACTTGTGTAAAATCCACTTTCCCTAGCTTTCACACATGAACGCGAACACACGGATTTGTCTTTCTGTGCCTGACTAACTTAACATTATGTCCTTGGTCTCCAAATACATTGCTGCAATTGACAGACTTTCTTTTTCCCTTCTTTCTTTTTTTCTTTTGCAAAGCTGTGTTGTCTGGGCATGGTCAGATCAAAGGCCATGCCTTTCATAAAAGTTTCCCTGGGATACAATTATTTGGAGAAAAGAGACTTTCTCTGAACTCTCTCTGTGGACACCATTGATCGGCTTGATAAGCTGAAACCTTGGTGCCTGCTTTGAAGGGCAGTCCAGTAAGCTGCTGGCAGGGCTATCCAGACCTGAAGGCAGGAAAGAAGGCCTGCAGATCATGGGAATCCCACCACACGCCTGCATGCCAGACAGGATTAGACAACGTTTTTAAGAATAGTGGTCACAGGGAGCCAGGAGTAGAGCCCAGCCAGTAAGGTGCTTGCCACACAATCACAAGGACCCAAGTCCAACCCCCAGCAGCCAGGTAAGAAACAGGCTGTTGTGGTGTCGTACACAAGTAATCCCACCCCTGGGGAGACAGAGGCAGAAGGATCCTTGGAGCATTCTGGCCAGCTAGTCCACCCTAATCAGTGAGCCCCAGATTCTAATGACTGACTTTGTTTCAAAAAATTAAGGTGGACATCATGAATGACATCTGAGTTAACCTCCACCTCCTCCACACATGCGTGCACACACCTGCACACACTGAAACACAGATGCACACAATGTACACACACACCTGCATACACTGAAAAACACATGCACACATGTGCACACACCTGCATACACTGACACACACATACATACACGTAACACACACCTGCACCTGCCTACACTGAAACACACATACACACACACCTGCACCTGCACACACTGAAACACATGTACACATTTGCACACACACCTGCACTTGTATACACTGAAAACACACACACACACACACACACACACACACACACAAGAATATTGGTCAGGAAGGATGTTATGATGAATCATGAAGTTCTGCCTGAAGAACCATTTGTCCATATCTTCTCATGGGTCTCCTCATCGCAAGACCAGCCTACACTATGTGAACCCAGGGGAGTTCTTGAGGGTGAGCAGTAACCAGCTGCAGTGAGGGGAACCCTGCCTTTACTCTCTCAAAGTCTACTTCCTCTGTGGGTCTGACCCCTACTCCCCTCTCCCAAGTGCTATTGGTTGGGGAAAAGATGGAGTTATGACCCATGACCAGTGGTCTGTCCTGTTACTTGCTGGCAAGAGGGTTGTTTGACAAAACACTTAACTGTTTGGTCCTCCATTTCCTCAAAATGAAAAAGAAACCCCAAGATAGCCATCAGGGGAGTTCAGGGTGGGGTTCCTGGCAGCTGCTCCAGTGGAGGGAACATGGCCGCTCCCTACCCCTGCTGCTAAATTTGGAGCCAAGAGCTCTCCAGGAGTTCCCTTTGCCTTTCTGCTTAGAGACGAATGTGTTTAGAAGTAATGAGTCAGTTGTAATTACAGCACTTATGCCATGTAGGAAAGAAATTCATTATACGGTACAGCAATTAGTACTTAATAATTAAGACGCAGCAGACATGGTAACTTACACCTGTGTCTTTCCCAGTGACTATGTGTATTCTGTGTCTGGGATTTTCCAGTCCTGAGTGAAGGTGGTACCTAGATTCAAGTTGTACATGTCAGAGGCATAGCAGGAGAGCATGCATCTTTAAAATACCATTTCTGCCTGGACAGAGGCATAGCCTTCAGACAGGAAGTCCAAGGCCTCTCCGTGAGAGCGTGTGAGGATGGGATTTGGTCTCCAATCCTCTCATCCCTGTCTATCCAGGACACCCAGCCAGAGGCACTCAGGCAAATGAAAGCAGGCATGAAGGGAGGCCCCTGGCTCATCTTTCTCACAACCTCACAGAACAAACCGGGATTAGTCATTTTTCTCATTGCTATGATAAAATGCCAGACGAAGTCAACTCAAGGAAGAAAGCGGTTTATCTTTGTCTTGGCGTGTGGTGTGAGGATACAGGATGCCGGGATACCGCATGTCATGGTGATGGGAAGGTGATGGGAGCTGGAGGAGCCTGAGGTACCCGGTCCCATTGCAGCCACAGTCAGGATACAGAGGAGAGATGGATGCTGGTGCTCAGCCCACTTTCTCCTTCTTACTCAGCCTCGGAGCCACCCATGGGATGCGGCTGCCTACATTTATGGCGGACTTTCCATCTCAATTCATATAGTGTAGAAACCCCCTACCGGCTGTGCCCAGAGAGCTGTGCCCTAGGTTATCCTAGGCCTTGTCAGGTTGTTGATGGCAACTGTCACACAACCTAAGAACCCCCCCAAGGTCTGTGGTATGAGTTCCCCCATCTGGGACTTTGGTCTACTTCCCTAGCTACTGTAACCCCAGGACTGCAATGACAGCTGGCGCTCAATGGACTCCTGAGAACTCTTTACCAGATAAATGAATGAAGTATGTTAGCCCATACATTGGGAGGACAAGGAATGAGCCCTGTAGGGAAATGTATATCCTAAATCCCTAGGCATCTTCAACACAACAGAATGACAGAGAGCAACCATTTTTTGAGCATGAAGTGACCCACACCACACTGGGATGCTTATCAAACATGGTCTCTTTTTTAAAATTGTATGAGCACCTATGAGGGAGGGGAGCATCTATTGAGGGAGGACAGTACCTATAACCTATTGAGGGCGGGGAGCACCTATTGTGGGAGGGGAGCACATGTAAGAGAGGGAAACATCTATTGCAGGAAGGAAACTGGAACTAAACAAGCTCCAATGATTTGTCCTAAGTCACAAAAGCTGATTCCTGTTGGTGTCACATGTTTAGGAAACCCGTTGTCCCACTGGGACCTGCTTTACAAGGTTGCCTTCCACTGTAAGGGCTTTGAAGGCAGCCTGGGCTGTGCTCAGGCAGCAAAGGGGACATCATGACTCACAGAGCAGGTTGCTGGTGTAGTTTTCAATTACCCTCTGTTTTGATTTGTTTTGTTTGATCTTGTTCTGGCTTTACTTAACTGGTGTTCAGTGTCAACCGCTCAGCCCTTCCTAAATAGCAAAGAACTCGCCAATGGGAGAGGAAATAAGGGGTAGGGAGGGGAAGCGGGCCTGGTAGGGAACAGCCTGCCTGCTCCAGCAGTAGTACATGGACACTCCTCCACTGAGCCTCCTCTGCCTCCTCAGCCCCCTACTGCAGCCTGCCTAAGGCTCCACTCCATGGCTTCATCCTGGGCCAGACAACCACCCAGCCGGGCGGCTCCATCCACTTCGGCTGCAACACAGGCTACCGTTTGGTGGGACACAGCATGGCCATCTGTACCCGGCACCCCCAAGGCTACCACCTATGGAGTGAGGCCATTCCTCTCTGTCAAGGTGAGCAGCAGGGACGAAGTAGCCACCAGGTGGCTCAGCTCCAAGTCACCTCGGGCTGGTCTCAGGAGCAGTCCAGGCCACGTGTGAGTCTCCCAGGGTTTGGTGATAGACCATTCCTTCAGCGAACATTTACTGAAGGTCTGTCTATACATCTCCAGCTCTGGGGATGACGGATGAATAGTGGGCTCTGTTTCCAGTATCACCAGAGAGATGGTGATAGGGGACAGGAAGTGACTAGAAGAAATTCTGTATCAGGTTGTGACGAACCCCATGGTGAGAAGGAACCTGCCTCTCCCTAGCAGCTCCCGAGGCAGAGAGGCATGGGGGGGTCTGGTTCTGAAAGCAAGTGAGTCAAGCAGACCCCTGAAATGGCCCATTCAGTTCCCATGCATCCCTTCTTAGAATGTCTGACTGTTTTTCCCCTTATAAAAGCATATGTTTCTGTCATGATGAAATATCTCACTTCGTATAATTCAATAAACACTAATAAAAAAAATGAAGTCATAGGGGCTGGAGTGATGGCCCAGTCAGGAAAGTGCTTGCCTTGCAAGCATGGGACCTGAGTTTGCTCTTGCAGAACACAAATAAATAAGCCCCGGGGGTTATAAATAAGCATGTGCTTGTGATCTCATTGTTGTGGAGGCAGAGGCAAGAGGATCTCTGAGGCTATAGCCTGACTTCCGTGGTGAGCTCCAGGCAGAAGAAAGATGCTGCCCCAAAAATCTAGGCTGGTACCTGACGGAGAACAGTTAAGGCTGTCCTCTGGCATCCACAAGCCCCTACCCACGTAATCGGAACACACATACACATGAAAACAAAACAATAATGTACTTCCAGACTAGAAATGGAATCCTCGTCCAGAGTCTCCAGAAGTTCTGGAAAACTTAGCACACACAAATTAATTAAATAAAATGCAATAAGATTTGTTTTTTTTTTTTATTAAGAAGCTTGGAATGCTATCCCCCACCTTGGCATTCCTGACTCTCACGAGGGATTCTGTCCACACACTCTAAGAAAGAGGGGACACTTGGTTCTTCTCAGAGATTGAGTGCATTGACACTCACCTGCAGGACAGAACAAAAGGAAGTCTGACTTTGTGGCTCTTCCCTGTAAGTCTTGAGCTGCAGCCCTGTCCCTACATTTAATCTGGGAACACATATCTGCCTCCACCCTATCCTCTGATGCCTTCTTTCCTCATATCCCTGACGGTGACTCTCCTATTATCTTTCCTTAGGGGTCTCTTTCTGTTTGTTCATTTCTACAGTAAGTTTTAAGATACTTAATGGGAAAGATGAAAATGTATGCTCGCTACATCTTGAGTCAGAAATGCTCATGGCATCCTTCCTCCTTTGCCAGCTCTTTCCTGTGGTCTCCCTGATGCTCCCAAAAATGGAATTGTGTTTGGCAAGGAGTACACGGTGGGGACTAAGGCCGTGTACAGCTGCAATGAAGGCTACCACCTCCAGACGGGTGCTGAGGCCGCGGCAGAGTGTCTGGACACTGGCCTGTGGAGCAACAGCAATGTCCCCCCACAGTGTGTCCGTGAGTCCGAGGGAGGTGGGGGCAGTGGCGGGAGGAGCTGGGTATGCAACTGAAAAGACTCCAGTATGGAGTAGGCCTCAAGTTCAGTAGAGAGCAGGAAGCCTGGCCCAGGGGGCGGGAGTTAGGAGACCCAGGGAGGACAAGAGGGGGCGTCTATCAACTGTAGTCCCCATTGCAAGTTACTCTGAACGGTGAAGAACCATCATGCTCTGGGCTGTTTTCATAAGCTACCACAGCACTCAGAATGACCAGAAAGCTGCATGAATGTCCCTTGACCATAGTCCTCGGATGTGGTAATTGGGGGGACCAAAAGACAAATAGGCAGCCCAATGAGCCATATGTAGCCCAATGATACAGATTTGGATTTTGTTTGCCCCATTCAAAATATACATACACACGTACATATTACTTCTTAACATTTTATAATCAGGAAAATTTAAATAAATATCCAGATTTCTGGATTTTCCAGCTAGGGGTGTACCTCAATTAACAGTGTTTGCCCAGCATAAACCATGGGTGGTAGGGCATATGTAATCCCATCACCCCAGAAGTGAAGGCAAGAGGATCAGAAGTTGAAAGCCACCCTTAGCCTTGGCTTTTTGTGAATCATCCAAAAGAGAAAGGGGGGGTGGGGGAAGCAGCTCTAAAAACTGACCAAATAGAATGTGCAGCCCACAGCCAGAAGCTAGTGCGGGTGAAACACAGGTCTTACTACTTTCTTTTACAGATCTGGACTCCCCCACTCACACTCCTCCTCCCCTCTTCATCCATTGATCAAACCCGCCTAGGACCAGAATGTTCCTCGATTCATCATTACTACACTGAGTTTCCTCAGGCCCTTGTTCTAGACTCCTGTGACGTCTTCCATAATCAGTTAGCTAATTCTCTTCCCTGTTCCTTGCATCCCCCAGCTGTGACCTGCCCTGATATCAGCAGCATCAGTGTGGAGCATGGCCGGTGGAGGCTCATCTTTGAGACCCAGTATCAGTTCCAGGCCCAGCTGATGCTCATCTGTGACCCTGGCTACTACTACACTGGCCAAAGGGTCATCCGCTGCCAGGCCAACGGCAGATGGAGCCTGGGAGAGTCTATGCCCACCTGCCAAAGTAAGCCCAGGAAGGACAATATGAGCCCATTTGCATGGCGTTTCCTACCTGAACTATTTCATACTCAATCAGTAGATTGAGGGGTTCCCCCACCACCAGCGAGTGCAGATACTGCCTTTTGACACTCAGCTAGAATCGGAAGCTGGGAAAGGCTTGTTTCTTAGCACTGTGATCTCTTAGGAAAGGCTCCCTGTTAAGAAACCTCCTGCTCAGTATACACTGATTAATTCATTCTTTGTGGCCCAACTATATGCCAGATACCAGCGTGGTACAAAGATAACAGTGTGTGGCCTGCCTGGGGAGATGGCTCAGCAGGGAAACAGTTTGCCATGCAAGTGTGAGGACATGTGTTCCGATCCCCTCAACACACGTGAAGGCAGCTCGTGGTACTGAGAGCATCTATGACCCCAACACTCCCATGACAAGTCTGGAGCCAGAGAGAGAGAGGGGAATCCATGGACGATCAGGAGCCAGCTAGCCTGGTTTATGTGGTGACAATGAGACCCTGTCTCAAGTCAGGTGGAGGGTGAGGACAGACACCTGAGGTTGCCCCCTGGCCTCCACATATGCAATGTCACATGTAAACACACACACACACACGAGAGAGAGAGAGCGACAGAGACAGAGACAGAGACGGAGAGAAGGAGAGACAGCGAGAAAGAGGGAAGGCAAAGAGACAGTGATACAGCCTGTGAAGAGACCCGAGACTGGGTATGTACAGGAAGGAAGAGGGGAGCATGGAGAACTACCTAAGTCTGTCTGCCTTCTCTTCACTTGTTAATTGCTTTTCTTTGGTTCTTTGAATCTCAAATGCCATTCCTCGAGACCAGGGTGAATGAGTGTGCATTCTTGGGATCACTTATAGAAGGGAAGGGAAAGCCGTAGGCCCTAGAGTATAACACAATGCGTTTATGGCAGAGTAGTGGTTATGAACATGGAACAGGCCCACTGAGGTGGAACAGCCCCACTGTAGCTCAGCCTTGATAGTCAGCCTTCACCCTGTCAGATGTTGTCAGCATACTCCCTTGAGAAGGACTGTGAGACTAAGTAGAAAAGGGCAAGCTTGATGTCATTGTCATCCCTGAGCACACCACAGACTCACCAACACATCCTAACCACAGCTCTGCCTCAGCCATCTGTGGAGTTCTTGACAAGCATGCAAGCCTGAGCTTACATCTCCAGAGATGGAACCTGGGTACACGACCAGGACCTCCAGGGCTCCTGGGGATAGCTGCAGATAAGGGCAAGGCAGTGTCATAGAACATCATACTCCAGGAGAAGGCGGCTAGGCAGTTCTTGGCTTTGATCATTATTCTCCTTCATCTTGTCCAGCACATGTCTCCTGGCCTGTCTCAGGACTGGTTTATTGAGCTCTTTATGATCTTTTCAGTCATCTCCTGTGGAGAACTCCCCACACCCCCGAGTGGGCACCGCATTGGAACAATGTCTGTCTATGGGGCGACTGCCATCTTCTCCTGCAATTCTGGATATACACTGGTGGGCTCCAGGGTACGGGAGTGCATGGCCAATGGACTCTGGAGTGGCTCTGAAGTCCGCTGCCTTGGTGAGTGGCCCACCCTACCTGCCTACTCTCAAAAAGTACTTACTCCAAGCACCAACTTTCAGGCATCCACTATGACTAGAGCCAGAGATTAGCTTCCCTTAGGGAACTTGAAAGAATGAGACCAGCCTCTGAGGGCCCACACTTTAATCAGAAGGACAACCTGCTTATCTAATTAGCCCCTAGGAAGACCAGTGTAGCCCTGGCCTCCACCCCAAAAAAGACACATTCTTATAATGCACCTAAAATATTCTTTGTATTATATATTAGAGAATTATTTTAAATGTACCCACCTGTATATAGGTATTTACATTATAATACACACATGTGTATACACTAAGCAAATAACAGGAGCATTTACAAACAACTAGCTTACAAAGGAGAAAATTATCATTGCTCCCAGGGCTAATGTACTCCCTAACTGAGCCTAACCTAAATTCTCTCTCCTATTATCCTTTTCTGGCTTCTCTCAATTCCAGAAGAGGGTCTCAGCCATACATGCCTAGTAGGGCAGATTGGGTGATCTGTCCCTGATAATACACACTAGTGACCTCCAGGTCACAGGAGGTCATGGCCAGTAGCCACTTTCTTGGGCACTGGTTTGGGGTACAGTTAGGAGCTACTGCTACATAGTCAAGAGAACCAAAAGAATGCCAGAGATCTACTGTGCCCAAGCTTCAGTTAATAAAAGTAACTCAGTGAGATGTCCCTCAAAAAGAAAGGTGAATTTGGCCCAGCATCTGCTTTTGTGTGGTTGTCATCAGCAGCATTAGCTGTGATGGCTTCACTTAGGCTATGGTACTCAATAGGCAGTAGGTCCCCAGGGAATGGTCCTTGTGTCCGCTTTCTATAAGATACGACAAGATACCTAAGTTAACCCATTTACAGAGAGGAAAGATTAATCCTGGCTCACAGTTCTGGAATTGTTGGCTCACAATCACTTGTCACCCACTGTCTTTGGACTGTGATAAAGCAGCATACATCACAGCATAATCAGGGCCAGAGGAGTTATGCTTCCTGGGCATGACCTAACATCCTCCCCACCTCCTCTAGGCTGGGCACCAGGCTTCTAACACATGAAGCTTTGGGGGGCTTACTCAAACCACAGCACTCACAGAGACTGGGAAATGTGGTAACTCCCCACCTGTGTACAGACATGGAAACAGAACCTAGAAAGGATGATCAGGGATGATGTGGGGGAGGGCGTAGTCACCAAGCACACAGTACTGTTACTGTCACATACAGAGTTCCCAGACTCTCTCCTGGATCACTGTTCTCCAGAGGAGGTGGGAAAACAGAGCATGGCTGAGAACTTGGGCCTTTCCCTCCCACCCCACCCAAGCTCTACCTGGCTTTCTAGAGGTTCCTCTGTGGTTGACTCTCTTCCCCCAATCCCATCAAAGCTGGACACTGTGGGACCCCAGAGCCCATTGTCAACGGACATATCAATGGGGAAAACTTCAACTACCGAGGCAGCGTGGTGTACCAGTGCAGGGCTGGCTTCCGTCTGATCGGCATGTCTGTGCGCATCTGCCAGCAAGATCATCACTGGTCGGGCAAGACCCCTTTCTGTGTGCGTAAGTATGTCGGCCACGCTCCGTAGCCATGGGGCCGAGTCAACGCGGACTTCCTCCCTTTACCTCTTGACTAGGTTAGCTAAAGGCTTTGTATTTTCCTTTCCCCCCAAAGATATGATCACTGCATCTGTTTCCTCAGGTCTCTATGTCATCATTAGCTACTAGTTTGATTATGACTTCTTGTGACTTACATTTTTGTGTCTTATGGTTTACCTTTTTTGTTGGTTTCCTAGTTTGTATGTGAATTGCATTACACACATGCACATAGAATAAGCAAATGACAAGCATATACAGACAAGCTCACTCATTTTCAATCTCTCATTTTGCGTTCTTTTTTATTTGGACCTATAAAATTACTTCTGATCAACTGTTGTGATTATACCTCATACATACTAGTAATAAATGTTTATTATTTTTAGAAGCTTTTTAATTTCTCATTAATTGCCCACCCCTACACTTGGAAGATTTTAATAATTTTTTTAAAAACTTCTAAGCCAAAGGACCTTCTTTCTCTTTTATTTCATACAAATGATGCACAATAATGCTACTTCTTGGCATTTACCAATGTTTGTCCTTCTGAATAAACACTTGGTCAGTTGTTATGAGTGTCCCATGAGTACTTGAGAGGAAGAATATTGTGGATATTTCTGCTGCACATACAGACACATGTAGTCCTAAGATGTCCTTTACGGTTTATGTCCTTTACTGTTCTTTCCTGACTTTGCCCACTTGAGCTGTTTTCTTTGAATGACATGTTTAAAGTGTTCTGTAATCAGTGTGTTGACATTTTTCCTTACATTTCCTACAGGTAGTTGCCGTGTCTCATGGTATGAATCTATTCAGAACTCTTAGTGCTCTCTAAGGCAAATTGTAACTTCTCACCTTTAGAAGCATCTTCTTCATCATTTTAATGTTCTTTAACCTGGATTTTACTTTTCTTGACTCCAGACTTAGAATTCCAACTTCCACGTTTTTCCTAGTATGCCTTTGACCATCCCTGAATAGCAGGGACGTCTATTAAATTGCACTCTTGCATGCTGTCTTAATTAGGGTTCCACTGCTGTAAGGGGATACCATGATCAAGGCAATCTTACAAAGGACAGCATTGAAATGGGGCTGGCTTACAGGTTCAGAGATTCAGGCCATTATCACCATGGCTGCAGTGAATGTTTCTGTGTGTGTGTGTGTGTGTGTGTGTGTGTGTGTGTGTGTGTATTATGTACACTTCA
>JADRCD010234572.1:13303-25284 GCA_019843815.1 Montemys delectorum
GGTTTAATTGGAATATAGAACAGGAAAGGCAGAGTCATGTACACAGAGGCCCTAGGTGTCCAGATCACGTTCTAGGAAGAGGGAGCATACAAAGGAGGAGAGAGGGGTAGTCATGCATTTGTCCATCTCTTCCATGATAATATTTGCACATAATGATTCCCTCTAGTCACTCTGGGATGATGAATGTTCTTAGTGTTTGATCTACTCTGGGTGTCTTTGTTCACCATGATAAGAAAAGTGCCAAGTAGGGGAAGAGAAACAAAAAGGACTTCCTGCCCATTAGCATGGTCATCCTCTGGGGCACAACAGAAGTGGAAGTCTCTTCTAACCCAGAGAGTCACTTCCTTCTCTGGCACTGTGCCAGAAGAAGCTAGAAAGTGTTGAGTTCATTCTTGTCCAAAAAACTAAGCTAAAGCCTCTCTGGCTGAAGGATGCATATGCTGTCTTGGACATGACATCTCCTGTGTGTCTTTAAGAAATAGCACATCCATTGGTGGCTCATGCTTTCAACCTCAGCACTCAGAAGCAGAGGCAGGAGGATCTCTGTGAGTTCAAAGCCAGCCTGATCTACAGAGTGTCTTCCAGAGTATCCAGCACTACACAGATAATCCCTGTCTTAAAAATCAGAGAGAGAGAGAGAGAGAGAGAGAGAGAGAGAGAGAGAGAGAGAGAGACAAATAGAGACAAAGACAGAGAGAGACAAAGAAATAACACATTCAAGAATTTCAACTTTTGAGCCTCATCCTATACAATCAGTAATCCAGAGAAGGAATAACAAAATACCCTCAGTCTTTGTGCCACCAGCCCCTGAGTAGGAAGGGCATAAAGACAGTTCAAGACCCATGTCAGGTCTTCCCATCTTTGTTGATATACTTTTCAGTACAGAGTCACCCCCCTTTTATCTTCCCCCATGGTGTAGTTTTCTGTCCCAGATTCCCATATAGCACAGAGATAGACCCTCCTATTACAACAAGCATGGAACTGGAGAATTCAGCTCTCCTGCCTGCATACAATAGTAAGCAGTAGGCTCTAGTGAGGTAGGCGAGCCAGTGTGGAAACAGCCTTTTGCCATCAGGGGCATCTTCCAGAACCCAACACCAGCCGTCCCCTGTGCTTCACCCTGGAAACCTCCAAAAGGCAACAAAATCTAGCCAAATGTGATAGGCTTTGTACTTTCTAAACACATTGAAGTTTGAAGGAAGCCCATGCTTAGGGGGGGATGAGGAACGCAGGGCTACTTCATATTCTCATGGTCTGAGACTACACAAAATAATTCTAAGGCTGAGGATAAGAGAGCCAGCACAGGTAAACCATGACAGAGTTAAGACTGAAACATTTTTACTCCAGCTAACCCAGGAGAGTTTCGAATGCTACCATTCAATGCTTCCACATGTGGGTCTGTGAGAGCATGGATGCCACCAAAGCTTTGATCTTTTATCTCTTGGCAAACCACTTATTCTGACATCTTCCTCCTCCATGGGCTCTGCAGTGTGTCTCTATAACACAGAGCCTAGATATCTCAGATGCCACATCCTGTGGCTCTGTCTCCTGTTGTCTGCCATCTTTCTGCTTGGGTCCTTCAGCACTCTCTTGGAAGGGTTTGTAGAATGTCAAAAGCCAGAGAAGTGAGGGAGCTGTAGCATACAGGAAGGGGCGGGACAAAAATGGGGTAATGGGGTATAAGGCAGGCAAGCTGTAGTTCACCTTTGCAAAAAATTAGTGAATAGAAAATCCTCAAGTAAAAGACAAGGATTAATCACTCCAAATGGCTACCATTTCCTCCTGGTAAGAACATGGGCTACATATGCACCAAGACATCATATGCGCCCAATTCTTGTTATAGCATTTATTGATCATTACTTACCAATTAAAAGTCAGATGAGACTTGAGAAGTAGCAGATAGCTCAGTGGGAAAAGGTGCTCATCACCAAGCCTGAACCAAGCACCATGAGTTCAGTCCCTGGAACTCATGGTGGAGGAAGAAAACTGTTGCCTTCAAACTGTCCTCTGATCTCCACATACACGCTGTCATTACCACACTGTAGTCCCTCACTAAAGGAAGCCAGGGCAGGAACTGAAACAGGGCAGGAACCTGGAGGCAGGAGCTGATGTAGAGGCCACAGACGGTTGCTGCTTAATGACTTGCTGTACATGACTGCTCAGCCCACTTTCTTATAGAACCCAGGACCACTGGCCTAGGAATGGCACCACCCACAGTGGGATGGGCCCTCCCTCCCAGATCTATAAGTAACCAATAAAATGCTCAGGAGGCTTGCCTACAGCCCAGTCTTATGGGAGCAACTCCTCATTTGGGATTCCCTGATGTGTGCTTCACGAGAGAGCCCACCCGCATGTATACACACTAAACAGACAGTGGAATGGATGGACAGACAGATTGAAAATTTTTTAAGTTGCAGGAGATAAATAAAGGCCAGGATCAAGCTCCAGCTGAGCTGTGGGAAGATAAACCCATGGTGAAGAGTTTGGGTTTTATCCTGTCAGCACTAAAATTCCCCTGGAGATGTTCTTACAGGGTCCGATGACTGTTCAAGGTCAGCGATTGTTAAGGTTGGAGGCTTAAGCTTGGAGAGATCCGGAGGAAGGGACTATCTGGGAAGATTTTTGCAGTCACTCAGGCAAAAGAACAGTGAACATCTACGCTGAGACAGAGTGGCGTGGAGAATGGAGAGGGTACCACTGGCTAGCAGGTGTGGGGGGGGTGAGGTGAGAGGGAGAGGCTGGGATGTGGCAGCACGGACCACTGAAGTTCCAGCCAGGCGTGAGCTGCCCTTCCTTTGTAGCTCCCAGGGCCTTCAGAACTGTGTTCTGACTACTGAGTAAGTAGTGAGGTAGAGCCACTCATTCTGACATCGTCCTCCATGGGGCTCTGTAGTGTATCTCTGTAACATGGACCCTGGTTCCCCCAAGCACTAAGTTCAATGGCTCAGTCTCCTGTTCTCTGCCTTCCTTCGCTCCCCTTCCAAGCACTGTAGTTTGTGCAGACACCGTAGGCTGGGCACTGTCTCTTGTCACCTCCTACATCCACAGAGTTCGTGGGGGCTTCCTCCCTCCCAACAGCCCATCTCTTTCTCTAACCGAGACAATAAAAATCCCTTATTGTTTGCTGCGTTCTCCTTTCACAGGAACCAGCACAGGAGTTTGTGGTGACCCGGGGATCCCAGCCCATGGCATCCGCCTAGGAGACAGCTTTGCCCCGGGCAGCGTGATGCGCTTTAGTTGTGACGCTGGCCACGTGCTCCGGGGATCTTCCGAGCGAATGTGTCAAGCCAATGGCTCCTGGAGTGGGTCGCAGCCAGAGTGTGGAGGTAATGTATGTGACTCTTCTGCTTCCCCCTCTGCCCTGCCCCAGTACGCCTGCTCGCAGCCATGGCTCAAATGCCCACCCTTGTGGACTGTACCCATCAATAGACAGCTCACGTCCATTTATATTAGTAAGCCAAAGATAAATAAGCTACCCCATCACCTAAAAAAAAAAAAAAGGAAAAGCCAAAAACATAAATGATCCCAAGGATTATTAATTTTCCATGTAGTTTTACTTAGCAACCATGTGCTAAATGTTATGGTCTGTATGGGAGACACAGTGCTGACCAGAACAGACCCTCTGCATGGTGGGAATTCCTGCGTCCTCACAAAATTCATCTACGTTGAACTCTGATCACCAACATCGTGGGTCCTCCAGGAAGGGGCCAGGTCATGAGGTAAAGCAATCATGTCAAGCTCTCATGAGAGGGACCCAGAGAACACTCTGCCCTTCCTGCTCTGTGAGAACGCAGTGAGATGCCACCAGCCAGGAACCAGAAGGTTGACTCTTGCCAGACATGGAATCTAGGGGTCTCTTCATCTTAGACTTCCCAGCCTCCAAAACAGAAAGTGAATCTCCAGTCTGTAAAGGCTGCCTGGCTTATGGTATTGTGTTATAGCAGCCTGGACAGACTGAGACACGCATCTAAATCAGAGTTTGCAGACCAGTGCAGGATATGCTGGATACTCAACGGACCAAAAGAAATATAAATTCAACTTAAGGATGGGCCTCAAGAATGTCTTCTAAGACAGTATCAATAAGGGAAAGCCACTCCTAAACTTCTGGGGAGGGAATTCTAGCTTAAAACATCTCTTTCCAAAATCCATCTTTTTTGCAACTGTCCCCGTGTCTGTCTATCCATCTCTCTGTCTCTGTCTCTGTCTCTGTCTCTTTCTGTCTCTCTCTGTGTCTCTCTCTGTGTCTCTGTCTCTCTGTCTCTGTCTGTCTGTCTCTGTCTGTCTGTCTGTCTCTCTCTCTCTCTCTCTCTCTCTCTCTCTCTCTCTCTCTCTAAAGCAAAGCTCTGAATTGTCCTAGGAAAGAGAGAGTTTTAACAGCTTTGTGAGTTTGAACAAGAAAGTGGGTTGAATTAACTATGTAGGAAGATGGGCCAAGCAGTGCTGAGAACTTCTGTGGAATGAAGGAAGCAGTCAGCCCCAGAAGGTCCAACCACCAGTGTTCCCACATGATGCAGGCATAGAGCACATTGGAATCATGAGTGAGGCTTCATCAGACAGTAAAGACAGTGGTTGACTGATAGTGGCAAAAGGGGGGAAGAGATGTGCAGAAGGAATAGAGCAGAGGGGGTGGGCAGAGGAAGCAAGGCAGAGGGGGCGGGGCAAAATGAATAGAGCAGAGGGGGCGGGGCAGAGGGATGGGGCAGTGGTTATGATTAATCTGGGCACCTAAGCTGACAAAGAAAAGAGTGAGTTCTTAGGTAGAGTGAGAGACAGGGAAAAGATGGTAGAATCCACAGATTCTAGGATCAGAACAAAAGTCCCCAGAGAACTGGGCCCAAAGGCAGTAAGCCAACGAGAGAAGGTGCAACAGAGCAGGAGCTGGAAGCCGAGGTGGAATGTTCCTGAAGAGCTCGGTACAGTGTCCAGGCCTCCTTTCTTGAGGGTTATTTTGGATTATGTAGATGTGTTTAGTTATATCAAGAAAGACATGGGATGCTAGGAAAGTACAATACAGGTGAGCATTTAGTGTTTTCTTAACCGCCCCAATGGGTTGAAGCTCTTTTGATGGCATTCAGACCCTAGGGTGGGGTCAACCACATCAACAGGGGTCTGGTCAGAAATTTGACAATTAAGAGTTTGGGCTGGAATTGAATGTTGCGGGTGTCACCATCAATGCTCTCCTCAAATTTCCATTTTAGCCCCCAGTCCCCAACTGGGGACTTCTTAGTACTTTCTCCCTTTAATGTTACACTTACGGTATTATTTTAATTCGTGCTTAATGTGTGGATTTCTTAAGAACAGACTTGCGGCCCAGGGGCGGGTAGCTCAGTGGGTAAGAATACATGCTCTCCAAGCATGAGTGCATGAGTTCAAATGCACTCAGCACCCACGTAAAAAGCCAGGCTTTCGAACACCTGTAACCACAGCCCTAGGAATGGAGACAGGTGGATCCTGAGAGGCTGGTGCTCTCATAATGCCGTACCAAAACGGCAAGTCCCAAGAGACCCTGTCTCAAAGCAGAGAGGTGGAAAGTGATAGACAGCCGGCATCCTCCTCTAGCCTCTTCGTGCATGTGCTTGAGTGTAGACACTGGCGCATTTAGATGCTTGCCTTATATACATATGGTACCACCCTCCCCCCCCCCCCAAAAAAAAAAAAAAGAAAAAACAGACGTAAGCTCATGAAGTACAGGGAACATAACTTGTTCACTGTGTCTCAAGCTCCTTGACAGCACAAGGATTCATTGGGTGAAGGAAACGCAGGGCCCGTCTGCTGTGCGAGCGATACAGAAATTACGTGTAGACTTTACTCTGGGGCTGCAGACATGTCGTTCATCATTACAAAATCAAATCAGCTATTAGAATTATATACTGTCTATATAAAAATCCCAGCAGGACACAAGTGACCCTAACTACATATCAACTTGGTGAATTGATAATTCAGAGAATTATTTCAACTATCTGGCCAAGTGGGATTTGGCCAGGGTTTTATATCCCAAAAGACAAAGAGAACCACAAAGAATGCTCAAACTACTTTCGGCCATCAGGGCATCTGACTGAAACTGACTTGGATCAACAGGTTGTTCTTCAGGGACAGGTCCCTGAGAGGAAAGACCAGGGGGTCAGAAAATAAATAAAATGGGCATTTTGGGGTCAGGAGACTTTACGTCTTATGCCAAGCTGTGTCTTATATCAAGCAAGTTTATTATGAAGTACAGCATCTTATATATAGTTTTCAGTGTGAAATGAATCAAGCAACATGCACAAAAGGAACACAGGATATCTGACATGTGTCACAGAGGAGTGGTCAGTGACCTTGGGACTGATAATCATATCCTCTTAGAAGAGAGAGCTGAGTTCTCAGGATGAAGTCACAGCTCCCCCCAAGTTCTAGCCAGGCCATTTCTGGCCATGCCAAGCATATCCCTGGCTTTATACAGGGAGCTATGTTCCTTCTCCATACATCAGAGCCTTGGGGAAAGCCAGTGGCTGCCTGGCTCCCAACAGAAACAATGTGGGTATTACTATTCAAAAGCCATTCCATATGAGACGTAATACAGATAGACAAAGCAGATAAGTACTTACTTACTATCATCAAGAGCCAAGTTTTTTCAGCACATAAAAATAAAGAAGTAGGGGCCAATGAGTTGGCTCCACAGGTAGGAGTGCTTGTGGCACAAGTATAAAGAGTTGAGTTCAAATCCCCCACACCCACAATTAAAAAGTATAGACAGGTGTGGCTGTCTGCCTATAACTCCAGTGTTTCAGGGGGCAGAGAAAGGAAGACTGCTATGGCTTGCTGGCCACCATCCTAGCTCCAGGTTCAGTGAGAGAGCAAAGATGTGAGGCAGTGAACAACAGAGCAGGACACCCAACAGTGTGCTCTGGCCTCTGCAGGTATGCAAGGGACACATGCATCTGAGTGGGTTCCATGTCCCCAGCAGGGAACCCACTAAAGATAAATGGGATCGTGGGAAGGAAACTGACATCCTGCGGAGGCTCTCCTCAGCCAAGTGCGCCATCTTCAACAGGGAGAACAAGAGCGGTGGCTGCTAACACACAAAATACACTTAAGTCCAGGAGTTCAACTCTTCCTACATAAACTCACCTTTGAAGAATGCTAGTGTACAAACTTGCTATTCTTATTCCTAATTTTTTAAAATTAGGGCTGTGGCGTCCAGTATTGTGCCAAGCTTTCTTCATGAACTGTATCGCATGCTAAGCCGTTTTCTGCTGCAGAGGGCTGGGGCTGTGTTGGCTCAGTCGCAGGTTCGAGCTCCTTTCTCTTCTGTTTTAAACTCCGCTTTCAGTGGAATCCAAAGTCCAGAGAATTAAACAGATTAATAAGAGGGAGGGAGAGAGAGAGAGAGAGAGAGAGAGAGAGATTGTGATAGTGTCAAAAAGGATCTAGGACGAAATGAAAGAAATGAAACTGTAATCAGAATATATTATTACAGGGCTGTGAGATGGCTCAGCGGTTAAGAGCACTGGTGCTTCTCCAGAGGTCCCGAGTTCAATTCCCAGCACACACATGGTGTCTCATGATCACCTATAAAGGGATCTGACGCCCTCTTCTGTCATGCAGGTGTATATGCAGCAGAGCACTCGTGCATTAAATAAAAAAAATTAAAAGATGGCTTTGTTTTTTTAAAGAAGAACATATTGTGCAAAAATAACTTCATTTTCTTTTTTTCTGTGATTTTTCATTAGATATTTTCTTTATTTACATTCCAAATGATATCTCCTCTCCTGATTACCCCTCCGAAAAAATATCAAAAACAAAAACAAAAAACAAGCCCTGTTTCCTCCCCTCTCCCCTTGCTCACCATCCCACCCTCTCCTGCTTACTGGCCCTGGCATTCTCCTGCACTGGGACATAAACCTTCACAGGACCAAGGGCCTCTCCTCCCATTGATGACATTTTCAATAAGAAATAAATAAAATTTAAAAATAAGAGAGCACCCAGATCAAGAGTCCCATTAGCAGCATCCTTGAGGTGTGTTAGAAGGAGCCTGATGTAAATATTATCACAGATGGCAGGAATGTGCAGTTACAATCAAGGCTGGGAAAGAGGCTCAGTCCGTACGGTGCCTGCTAAGCAAGCATGAGGGCCTAAATTCAAATCCTCAGCCCCTGCATAAAATCAGGTGTTTCAGTTAGGGTTTCTATTGCTGTGAAGAGACACCACAACCAAGGCAACTCTTATAAAAGACAACATTTAATTAGGGCTGGCTTACAGGTTCAGAGGTTTGGCCCATTATCATCAAGGTGGGAGCATGGCAGCATCTAGGCAGACATGGGGCTAGAGGAGCTGAGAGCTCTACATCTTGTTCTGAAGACAAATAGGGGGAAACTACTGGCTTCCAGGCAGCTAAGAGAAGGGTCTCAAAGCCCACGCCCACAATAACACACTTCCTCCAAAGAGGACACACCCACTCCAACAAGGCCACACCCACTTCAACAAGGCCACACCTCCTAATAGTGCCACTCCCTGGGCCAAGCATATTCTTGTTTTGTTTTGTTTTGTTTTTTTCGAGACAGGGTTTCTCAGTATAGCCCTGGCTGTCCTGGACCTCACTCTGTAGACCAGGCTGGCCTCGATGGGCCAAGCCTATTCAAACCTCTGCCATAGGCATAGTGACTTGTGTCCCAGCCTCAGTGCTGGAGGAAGGAGGAAGCAGAGGCAGACAAATCCTTGCATCTCATTGACCAGCCAGCCTAGCCAAATTGCTGATTCAGTGACGAGGCCCTGTCTCCAAAAAAATAAGGCGGAGCGTGATGGAGGAAGAGCCCTGATACCAAGCCTTTGCCTCCGCACACAGGCTCGCCCATACAGTCATGACGCACACAGAAACACGTACACACACATACAAATAAAATAATTTTACGAGAAAAATCTCATACAGGCCTGTCCCTTCCAATGAATGAGACAATAAAACAGCAACATGAGGGGTGCCTCCATCTTTAGGGTCCTATGGTTCTTCCACTCGGCAGTTTGGGTTCCAGGGAATAAGGCGCTCTTCTGCTTTCCCAGTGATCTCATGCGGGAACCCCGGAACTCCAAGCAACGCCCAAGTGGTGTTCAGCGACGGTCTGGTCTTCTCCAGTTCCGTTGTCTACGAGTGTCGTGAAGGCTACTATGCCACGGGCCTGCTCAGCCGACACTGCTCTGTCAACGGCACCTGGACAGGCAGTGACCCTGAGTGCACAGGTAAGAGCCAAGCCCCCTGGGCTCTGTTGCATAGGGTAGCTCAGCCCACCCAGCCCCTCCCTGCCGAGTAAGCTGCCGGTGGGAGTCTGGAGAAAATGATTACCGTGGAACCATTCGAATAGCTTCTGTATGTTGAGCACATTCTTCTGTATGGCAACCACGGACCTAAGTGCTTCCTCTCCCATGTGCATGCCGCCAGAATCTCGCCACAACCGTATGAGGTATCTGCGTGTACTTACTCTCTGAGGAGCGTGTTTTATAGAAAGGGTGAGCAGAGTGCACGGGCAAGCACCAGGATGGTGTGAGCAGGGACACAGTAAGCTGTGAGCCCCACTTTCTATATAGGACAGCTGAGGTTCACAGTGGCTGATACACCAGCCATCATCGAGGCTCTAGCTCATCCTGTGGGCTTTCTCTTTCCTTTCAGGACAGAGGGTCAGGGGTCTGTCATACTCTGTCCACTTTGAAACAGACACTGCCCGCCATCTTTACGTCTTTCCCCTACCTCAGACACATCTCCACCCCAACCCAGCTTCAGAGCGTTGCCATCTGCCTAGCTCCCCTTCCTTGCCCCTCTCAGGGTGCCCCAGACCCTTTTCCTCAGAAAGCCAGATGCTGTGGTACCCAGACAGAGGAAAGAGATGGACTGAGTAACTCTGAGATTTATCTCCTCCTTTCAGAGTCAACTCTGTGAATTCAGAGCCTATCTGAAATTCCACATTAAGTTCATAGATCATCAGTCATACCGTGTCTCATAAAAGGGACTTGATTATTGCATAGGTCCTAAGACCATGCTTCTGGGCCTGACAAAAAGCCTCCCAGAAAGACTGTCATGGGAGATGTTGCATCCCAGGGCAAGCTGTCTTTTTGATCCATTAACAAATACATATTAGCTTCTTCAATCTAGAAACTCTCCTTGTCCAAGACTTCACTTAATTTAGGGAAAAAAAATAGCCTTGTGGTCCGTGCTCTCAGGAGTGGGTTTGAACAAGAAGGGAGGCCATAGTGTAATTGGATGGCACGCATGGTATAGGCATGAACAGTGGACCTGTGGGTCGGCTGATGCAAGGAAATTTGGCTGTGCCCAGTGGTGCGCAGGGCGTGGCTGGTCTGACGATTCCTCCTTGGGTGGGTGTAGTAGTGATAAAGATGGATTGAGATGCTGAGGAGACAAGGTCTGAGCTAGGAGTGACAAATATTGTGCCTTTCTTACTCTAGTCATAAACTGTGGTGATCCCGGGATTCCGGCCAATGGCATCCGGCTGGGCAATGACTTCAGGTACAACAAAACTGTGACGTACCAGTGTGTCCCCGGCTATGTGATGGAATCACACAAAGTGTCTGTGTTGAGCTGCACCAAGGACCGGACCTGGAACAGTACCAAGCCGGTTTGCAAAGGTACGTCTGGAGGCTGAGGATACGGACTGGGGCCAAAGAAGAGACACACGTATGAATCAGCCTTGAACATCCAGGAGGGAAGGATTACGGCATCCCAGCAAGGGTGCGCAAGGCGAAGGCTGGTCCTGCGCACATTGTCAGGAAGTTGGAGGGTCCTGAGGAAAGATCTGAGCCTCAGGCATCCTCAAGGGCTGCATCATGGGGGAACAGAACTACGTGAGATGGATCCCTATAAAGTAAAAGATCGGAACTGCCTCAGATCCTTTCTAGTTCTGCTTGGCCCAGGCTTCAGTTGCTGCAGGGTAGCAAGTGGTACTGGTGACCATAGTAACTGGGCTTGTTTCCTTGGGACAGCCTCAGAACTCAGCCTCTTCTGGTCTCTCCACAGCTATCATGTGCAAACCTCCTCAGCTCATCCCGAACGGGAAAGTGGTAGGGTCTGACTTCACGTGGGGCTCTAGTGTGAGCTATGCTTGCCTGGAGGGGTACCAGCTCTCCCTGCCTGCTGTGCTCACCTGCGAGGGAAATGGATCCTGGACGGGAGAGCTGCCTCAGTGCTTCCGTGAGTGACTCCCAAGAACCCTAGGTGCATCCTCCAGGATGGCCGGCTTTGCCCCTTGCACATGCACACTCACACACGCATCTACCAGCGCTCTCTATGGAAAGCGTAGATCATCAGTTTTCTCCCTCAAGCAGAGCCACTTCTCAAGATGCCATGAAAGTGAGAGGGAAATTTAAAGGAAGACATTGAGAATATTTTAATGGAGGCCTGAATTTAGACACGGTCGGAAGTCACAGTGGAAGGAAGTGAAGTCAGAGATACTAGCAGTGTCCCCATACCTGAAGGGGTTAGTATCAGAGTGAGGTGCATGTGAGGCCATCCCATGCCAGACGCATGTCTCTCTTCATGGACAGATGTCTGAGGGCTTTCTGTTGAGAGACTATCCATTTTCCACCTGAACCAGTTGTGTTCTGATGAGCTCCAGTCCATTCCAGAGCTCCGGTTTCCTGGGTTTCCAGAGAAGCAGGCTGAAGGATTCTAGGTACACTCCATGAGTGGGCTCTGGAAAGTTCACTCCATTTTCATGCTGCACACAACAGTGGGGTTTACCAGTTTTCTTCCTACCGTTATCCCTCAGAAACAATCTACATGCCCTGGCCACTAGCTACCTGAGAAACTCGGCTTCACTTTGGGAATTTCCACCATGTTTAGGATTAGTAGCCCAGAGTGGGGAAATAAACGGGACTTTGCTAATGGTCAGCACCTCTGGCATTCTCATCGTACCAGGGGGACACGTGCCAGCTCGCAACCTCCGAGTGTCTGGACTCAAGTTTGCTTTTCCTCCTGAAACAAAGATCTGCCTTGCCTATGT